>SKCR01036568.1:0-52800 GCA_019454045.1 Zanthoxylum bungeanum | reverse complement strand
AAGTTGTCTTCCAACAACAGCTGCTGATTTTGGTTGTTTTCCTTCCAGAATCATGACCTTCTCAGCCAACCTATATTTCTCTATGTACCCTGTTCTATGGCCCTTTGCAGTTTCTACTTCTTGGTTTCTTGTGCTGTTGGCACAATAGTCATCTTAAAATCTGTATCTTAAGTTTGAAAATCCATTGAGCCTGAACCTTGTATTTCTTGTGCCATTGTGACACTGGTTTTCTGGTATTCTCTTATTTTTTACCTTCAATATGTTAAAAAATTAATTTTTCAAAGGTTTTATGGTGATGATAATTATGTTTGTCCTCACTCACGTGTTGTTCTCATGCAATACTGGGAAATTATTTCTCTTTTCAGTTTTACTTTCCCAGCAAGTTCTTCGAATATGAAAGTACTCATGAAACTTATTCTATCTTCCCAAATACATGATACAACCTATTTCATAAAAATTCCCAGAAATTAACAAATAAAGATGCATGTAGCACTCATTTCATGTCAACCAATCATGCATGTTATGGATTTTCTAATATATAATACATGGGTTGATGTTTTCATATGCCATCTTGTATTTCTACGAAATACAGTTGTGTGCACGAGTTTAGGTTGTTTACTAGGTTGTCAGTCTTAGTCTACTTTCACCCTCTTGTTTCTCACTTAGTGTACCCATCATACTTCTATTGCAGATGTACGAGGCGGAACTCGGGTTCAATGAGTCACATACTTTTTCAGCTTTAAACCATTCGTGCTCACCATGCCTTCATTGCACTAACTCGTTGAGCATATTAGGGTTTGTACATGCAACTATTTCATACAAGAATGACATAAAATTAAATGTTTATTTGAGAATTTATTTGAGCATTTCATGCTCGAAATCCATTTCCAATGGTACAAAATGCATGCATGTTAGTATATAGCAACTTTCATGCAATTTTATTGGGAAGAATATGATAATTTGATGTTCCTCCCCACTGACGACGCCGATCTGATGAAGGCGGGAAAAATGGTGAGCATACCATACCTTCAAGACACTGGGCTTGACAATTCAGAGTTTAATTGTATTGAGATTTGTTCTTGTAATCTAATATGACAGAATTTCAAGTTGTTGGGCTTGCATGTGTATATTTTCAGGGTTAGAATCTTCTCCATATTTCTACTTGTGCAAGTTCATTGCTAAAAATGCAGTTATTAATTTTTGTGTAAATGTTATGTTTTTTTTTTGGAAACAAGTGGACATAGTGGACTTCATAATCCTATTTCCTGTAATATTATTGGCATATATAAGGTTGTGTATATAAAGGTGTCGACCTTCGGTTGAAATATTTGTCCACTACTGGACAGCTCTCTGATTGCATGGTGTACATTTGGCATAAAACATGCTCTAATACGACATTAAGTGTGATTACACTTGTCATTATCCATGTTAAATCATGCTTGTATGCTAAAATAAGTGGATTGTCATTAAAATCCACTAATCTCGGATGGTGATATGTGATGTCTGTACTTCGGAGTACTGGTATTGAGGTCGAAGTGCTCTCGATGTGCTTTGATGGGTAATACTCTTCGAAATAGGTCTAGATCGGATTTGAGTGATCTCAAAGTTCTTCCATCTTTGAGTGGAATGACCTCTGTGTGATGTCACTTCGGAGTGACGGCACTCCAAGGTCAAGGTGTAGTCTCTCTGATTAAGTCTTAGTTTCTTCGGAAATCTTTGGACTTCAGAGGTCATCCTGACCTCTCCTATCTATTAGTATTGTAGTACCATGATAAGTGTCATCCTCCCAATAATCTATGTCTGCCTGTAGCAGTTCCACTGTGGAGGCGTATTGAGGAAGATTTAACCGCATGGCAACATATGTCCTATGATACAGGGCTAACTTCAGGCACCTACATATATATGATCACATAAAATTGTGTGACAGGTTTCAACCTTATGTGATCGCAGAAAACCGTCACACATTTTGTGAGCAATAATGTCTTTTGTGGCCGCACGGTTGCAGTCACAAAAGACACCTTATGATGTTGAAAATACAGTACCAAAAATTCATATATGATTACCAAAATAGCGTACACAAAAATTCATATATGATTACCAAAATATCATTCACATGCGGCACAATTGTTATTTCATTTTTTTCCTTGGGATTGATTCCTATTGATATGTCATATATCTTTATTCCATGTGGTATTCGATTCTTATATATGCCATAACTGCTTTGAGATTTATACAATTAGTTGAACTATAATGAGATAGTTAAGAAAAATTGAAGGTGCACATTTTTTAACACTATCGAGGTTTTTTTTTTATTATTTTGAATTCTGGTGGACTTAGATATTCAGACCTGCATAACTTTTCTCTCAATTTAATGTGGGAGATATCCTAAGTGATGCGTGACTCAAATCCAAGTATTTTTAGCCGTATTGCCTAATCAATGATTGAAACTTCACTACGATTAGTTAAAAAAAAAAAAAAAAAAACAAAGGAGCAAGATACATTTTAGGCAAGTCTAATGAAGCAAGTAATTTGCTGGACGCAAAAGAATAACATACTCCATTTATTTGCAACACTCTTCTTTTATTAATAGTAGCTTAGGTCAAATCGTTTAAAAAAATTATTATTTTACAGAGTTTAATTATCCATAAAGATGGTAATTTTACACAAGAAATCAATCTTCATAAGCCCAGGTTTTTGAAAATCATTGGATCAGATCAGAGTCTATGTCTAAGTGTGACTCCATGAGCCCAAGAACATCAAAGTTCTGATGGGATCTTCAGCGCGGTAGCTTGCCTTTCGTCTCTAATTCCTCTATTATTCGAAAGGCCTGCCGGAGACACCATGGCTGCTTCATAAGCCTGCCGGAATTTTTCTCCGATCGTTCTCTTCCAATCTTGATTTTGAGAACTCTCGCCGGCGACGTGTTGTGGATGTTTCATCTTAGTCTTTGTTTTTAGGCTAAGATATTAGAACTAGTGTGGGGGACTTGCATGGCATTATATAAGGGAAATTAAAAGTATAATAATAAGAGTAGATGGGTTAAAGATATTATTAGATTATTGAATGATGGATGCATTCTGTATTAAATTTTAATTTTTTTCAGAGTGGCGGGCCCTCGTCTCTTGTCTTGATTGGTTTGATTCTTTATTGTCGTGGATGACAGATCAGCTTGATAATTTATAATTGATTGCTGTCCCAAATGGTCCAAACTTTATTTCTCATCACAATTTTAATTTTCTCTGAGTGGGGATTATTTATTTTACAAATCAAAGTATCTATATTATTAATACCGTTTGCTTGGTTATTAATTTTTATAAACTAGATTTTCGAGCTGACATTGCGTGGTTCGTTCTTTAGAAAATCTCTATTCGAGTGAGGATTCAAGATGATTTTATATCTAATAAATTTTATGAATTATTTAATCCGAGATTCGGAATAAAATTTTTATCCCGATTTAAAAATCGATATAAAATTTTGGAACTATTTTTCATCTCAAATTTATAATAGAATGGATCATGATTAGATTGCGAACTCTGTTGGTCAAATGTTAAGAATCTGAAACATGTGTTATGTGCAAGTCCAAATGGCATACAAATGTGGCAAAATTGCTATGAATTAAGATTCGAATATTGTAAGATGCCGCTTTTTAAACTTCGAATTTGCTTTGTTAAAGAGTCAGATTCGTCGGGTTGATAATGCGTTTGGCGAGAGGGAGTCTATCGAGTGAAAGGATATAAGCATATCAATATAGAATTCCAAGCAAGTATTACAATTTTTCACTTGTGGATGGATCTGGAGTTGGGGGCCTGGGGCCAACCTGCACCTTGTAATTTATAAATGATGATGATGGTTTATGAGAACGACAACAACGTGCGAGTGACTCTACTGAGCTTGAATGGCCATCGGCTGATTGTCTCGCGTCTAAAATTATTTTTATATTTTGAGTCACTTAAATAAAACATATTAGTATAATAAAAATTAATCATTAATTATTTGGAAATAAAATAAAATAAAATTGTTATTTGCGGGCAGGAGGGCTAGGCCATTTGCTGTTCTCATCTTCTTGGAGCTGACCGTTCTGTTGAAACCTTGGTTGGCCCACGAGGCCATTGCAGACTAATTAAACGAACGGGCCAGTATGTAAAATGGTATAATTTACTAGAACCAAAAATGGATGGTTTGCGCCAGTAAAACTGTCCGAATTTTGCAGGAAAAATCAAAACCCGAAACTCGGGTTGAATTTTGGCTTTTTGGGACAATTTTGTTAACAGCACTGTTACAAGAATGTTTTCGGCATTAGAAAATATCACATCAAACTACGCATTTGTGTTTAATTTCAATTATATTTTCTTAATTGATCTCAAACCGGAAAAAATGAGTAACGTTGTGTTTGGTTTCGCTAACCAACGTAAAATTTATCAAATCTTTATTACATAAAACTTAAGAAAATTTGTGTTAATACTAGGTCTTTCCCGGTAAATAATGACGAAAATCATCTGAGGTTTGACTCTCAGGCAATCCCAAATAATTGTTAACCCGAAAATCTTGAATCACGATTTTGTAAGAATAAAACTCATTCCAATGTCAAACTTGACCTCAAGAAACTTATTCTAGAAAACCCATTTTGAATTTTTGAAGAAACCTTTCTTGCAAATTGGAAGACGACATAAGGTTTGAAAAGTCTTGATAAATCTCATTTTGAAGAACACTTAAAAGAGAAATTCATCTCTCAGATATATTATATTAGCAAAGAAACTTGTTGTTTTCATTAAATTTTCAAATCATTTATTCTATGAGATTAATGGTATGATAACCCTAATTAACTAAACCCAATAATAAAATAATACTTATATTTTCGTGCATGTACTTTAAATAACATTAGAGTTCGGCCCAACACTTAAACATAACATAAACTTAAAACACTAATATAAAAACCCTAGGAATATATTTCGATCATATTTTGATTGGGAAGCATCCGAATATGTCTTCAACATAATTAAAAAATTGTAGATCTATGAGTTATCTTTCCAATAAAACTTGAATCACCAAAATCAGACATCGGATGAGAAAGTTCTGGCCAAAATACGAAAGTTGTGCAGAACCATTGTTAGGGCGGATGTGGGACCCATAGGGTCGGATCGGTTTCTCGCACAGTGAAAGTGCGTCTAACCCATAGATATCAAGCATGAGTGTATGTTTAAATAATTTAATAGAATATTATATTCCATTACGAGTACATGGCCGAATCGGAGTCCGGACGCTCAAAATTGGAAGTAAACTAAATATGGCCCGCGCGAGCAAAAATAAAATCATATTTTTCAAAATATCAAATATTTATACAAAAATATAAATTTATTCTAAATACGCACATGAGTAAATTTTGAATCTAAAACACAAACTAAAAGAGAATCCCACAATAAAGTGACTCGTGAACAATTCTAGGCCACTCAAAAGTGTTCAAGTGATTCTAGAATGGTAGCCATAACTCCAAGCTATCATCTAGAGTTTCAAACTCTAGTTTTATGTTTCACGTCCAAAATAAATATTTTTGACCCAATTACAAGCATATTGTGTTTATGCTTTTATAGCATCCATATAAAAATTTATTAGCCTAATTTCAACTTCAAGCTATGTTATTATGTATCCAATACATAATACATCGCTATATGTTTCACTAATGATAACTCACTAATGAAAACATATCTTTAGAGAATATCAAACTTACCTAGTGATCTTGATTCCAAGATCTAATATTCTTCTCATTGTTGAAATGCTATAGAGAACTTCCAAAGCTAGCAAACTTGATTTTAAGATCCAATCTTGATTTCTCTTTGTTGAAATGTTGTAGATGCTGGGGTTTTCTCAAAGGCGCAGGCAGAAGAGCGGTTCGGGCGAAATCGTAATTTTAAAAATTTCTTAAAGTTACTGAATAAATTATTTAATATCCCATATGAATAATTCATTTATATTTCACCTAAAAATATTTATTCGATATCAAATAATGACATAAATAATCTAGAAACACTACGAAATTTTTACGAAATTATTTTTCCGCAAAATAGCATAAAACGCATTTTTGTCCGAACCGACCAACCAATACACATGGGGGCTGCCCAGGTCAGTCCCAATAGTACTTGGGCAGTTCATAGGCTGCCCAAACAGTGACCAATTCACTGTTTAGAAAGAGGACACCCGGTAAACCCAAAACTCACCTGATAACACTGTTTTTCACCGTTTTCGCATATTTTCACTCCGAAATAATTTCTAACAATTGTTCCAATGCCCAAAACACATCCAATATATTTATACAACATAATTTTCATCACCAAAATCACAGAATTTCTAGATATGATTTGGTAACTAAAATTATCATTTTTCATGCTTTAAATCCAATTTTCTCAACATTAATCATATTAATATTCTCACCAACCAAAGTCACCACAAATGAAGAACTCAAGAATAATTCTACGAGTTACAAGAGTGGTCATAACGCTTTAGAATGGAAAAAAGTCATCAAATGACAAAATTGAACTAATATTACACTAATATTATTCAATCTAACTTCACACATGCATCTAGCTTTCAAATCCATCCTCTAAATCAAAAAGCCCCAAAATTCAAGAAAGAAATAAACCCTAGAACTATTCTAGATACTCAAGAATAAGAAAAGACTTTCTAAGCTTAAGAATATTAAAGATTACCTCAAAATCTCCAAATTTCCTTAAGATTTCTTCTTGATTTGTTCACTTTCTCTCAAGAACCATTTTGGAAGCTCTCTAAAATGGTGGAGGCTTGGCCATGACAAATTAATGAAAGAGAAAACAATTTTCCCTTTTATATATGGCTAGGGGCGAAATTGGGAAGAGGGGCATTTTGGTATTTTTCAAATTTTATTTAATAAGCCTTAAGTTACTTGTTCAATTTGAACACTTCAAGCTTAAAAAATCATGCCATTTGTTACCAATAATATCTCACCATTTATCATACTAATTATGACTTATGGATATGATATTTAATTTCTAATTTTTTAATTATTTAACAATTAAATAAATAAATAAATAATTAATATAAATATCTATAAATGTATTTTTATTTACATTAAATAAAAAAATACATATATTAATGACATGTGTTAAAATCTCAATTGACAATTAATTAATATGTATCAAATCAAATTTTATATCAAATGCAAATACATATTAATTATTAATTGACCAAAATCCCCTAATGCATGTATTTTCATTTAACCGTTTAAACGATTTGAATTAACTCATTTAATCCGATGAAGTATTATGAATAATCTTTATTATTTATAATGCATTGTCCAAGTACTTAATGAGTAAACTTCATATGTGGGACTCTCTAAGTTTAGGTTTATCCGTTAAGAAATCAAATTTCGTGTACATAATTCACTCACTCGTAAATTATGACGACCACAAATATTCTCGCTAAACTATGCAAGTTGAGGTCTTTGCATACATATAATCTCTCCATCACAGGCTATCAATATTATACCAGGGATATAGATATAAACGTCAAATCCCTAAGGTATAATATAGTCGAGTTTCAAATTTACGATATCTAAATAACACTTGGAACTCACTTCCGAAGTATACCACGGCCATGGATTTACTAGATTGCAAATAAGTATAAGATACATATGCCTTGTACACAGGACTGACGAATTCTATCTGATACTCACAGGATATCATGAGCATCGGTACACACCGAACGAACAGACGAAGGTCTGATCTAAATAGATCGGTGACGTGACTGCCATCAAAGTGTGGTGGATGTCTCATATATCCACAGTGGTATCTCAGTCGAAGGACCACTATGTTACTCGACTCGAGAAGATTCATATTGACGTTGGTGTACCATCTATTAGGAAATATTCGGTGAGTCGTTCAGTGTTTATCAAATAAGCATATATACGTCTATACGAGTCTCTCAAGACTCATGGTTCACTGGGATAAACCATCGGACCAAGTCTCGATATACGACATGTACTGGTCTTAGTGAATTTTACTAACTGACCAATGTCAGTGAATCTTGACCTGGAACTTTATTTGAGAATATACAACTTATAGTGACACTTCCCAATGTCAATTACAAACTACGTTGTAACTGCGCACTACGTTGTAAATTCTGGGTCTTTGTCTAATATATATGTATCACTAAATCAGATTTAGTTTCAATCTAATCATAATTAGATCGAATACGTATATAAAAAATAAGAGGTGCTACCAATAATTAAGTAAAATTATGGAAAAATGAATTGTTCGTATTCATGAATCGGACACAAATACGATCCCGATTGACACTCCGAGCACCAACCTTACCAATAGAGAACCTTCAAAGTTTCTCTAAACACTTCTTTTACTTAAGTTAATAACTCTAAATCTTGCTTGTTTTAGCTTTCTCAAGCTTAATTAAAAACTTGCTAAAGCTTGCATTTTATAGTCAAGCTTATGTAATTTTTTATTAATAAAAGTTCTAATCAACTTTTAGGTGGACTTAATCCAATTTGTTTAAATATGTATAATTAAGTTTGACTAATCAAATTTGTCTACAATTTTGATTTAATCCAATTAAATCAAGACAAATACACCTATTATTACATATTTTATAATTACCAAAAATATCCTCCAATGGAAGAAATATTGATGAAATTACAACAAAACCCTTTGTATGATTTTGGATTAATCCAATTAATCTATTTGGGTCAAAAAAAATAATTAATGTTATCCAATAACACTTAATTATTTTAATTGATAATTATAATATCAAATATTATTTATTATCAAACATTATCGGCTACCCAGGTGCCCAACGAGTATACTTCATATTGTGGGACTCTCTAAGTCCGGGCACATTCTTCATATACGCCTAGCTCATATGTACGTAATTCGGCCACCTCCGAATTCGCGAAGAACACGAACGATTTTTATGAACTATACAAATCGAGGCCATCACATATGTTTAACGATCCTTCCTTCGTAGGCTATCCGAGTTATGCTTAGGAAATATAGATTACATCATCAAGTTTCCGAGGCACACATCTCATATTATCGACCTATACATGATTCTTTACAACTTATCAGAACATAATTTTTGATACGTATGCGATCCACCCTAGGTGATCGGCTTTGGCCAAAGTCTTAAGAATCGTGGCTAACTTACATGGATACCTAACCCCTTACGGTACACATACGAGCCGACGGATCCTATCTTGATACACACTGGATTAACGAGTACATCGGTCCACACCCAACGAACATCTAGTGGTCAGACCATGAAAGGTATCTGACATATATGACATCAAAGTTTGGAGGATCACACTCGAAATCAATGTTATCCCATAGTCAAAGGATCACATATGCCACTCGACTTGAGGAGATTCCTATTGAAAGTGGTGTGTACTTTCAACTATTAGAAATCACCTGTGAGTCATTAAGTATTCGCTCCAATGAATATCCGCATGTCTATATGAGTTTCCTTTGCTCATGGTACATTGGGTTAAACCATTAGAACTCCAATTCCAATATACGACATGTGCTAGTCTTCTAGGTTATAGGAATTCGACCGTATTCCAAAATCAACAACTATGAATATTTACTTTAAGAATAGTTTATAATAGTAATACCATCCTAATATCGGACTACCCAGTGTCCAGTATTACTACATAACTATTATAAGTTCAATGTCATTCTCAGCATATTTATATATCAAATAAACATGCACAATGACATTATCATTAATAAGGTTGAAAAGAAAATATAGATATTTTATTAGTAAAAAATAAAATATAATGTACAATATATTATTCAGATTGGCACTCTAAGCACAAACTCCAACAACCATAATATTATATTTGTCAAATCGGAAATATAATTTCATTGGGCTTCACCCATCTGTCATCGCCTCAATTAAGTGTATGATAAAAGAAAGAGTAATTGGATATTAGCTATTTAAGTTAGTGTTATGATTTTACGTCTAATAAATCCCAAATTTCAATTAGAATTCGAGACCCTGAATTATTCGAGACAAAAAATTATCATGATTTAAAAATCGGTAACAAATTTAAGATTTTTTTTAGTCTTGAATCACAATCGATTTGGATTGGAATCGGATTACGAACTGTGTTTGTCACATGTTAAAATTTGAAAGATGTATTATATATAAGCCAAATTGCATACAAAATCTGGCAAACTTACTATATATTAAGATTCGAATATTGTAAGATGCCACTTTTTAAAAATCGAATTAGCTTTGTTAAAGAGTCAGATTCGTCGAGTTGATAATGCGTTTGGCGAGAGGGAATCTATCGAGTTTAAGGATATAAGCATATCAATATGGATTAATAAGAAGTATGTACATCGAATTTCGATCAAGTATATCAAAATTTCACTTGTGGATGGATCTGGAGCTGGGGGACTATGGCCACCCTATTATCATGTAAGCATATCAATATGGATAAGAAAGAAGTATGTACATCGAATTCCAATCAAAATTTAGAGTTTAAAATTATTTTTATATTTTGAATCCGTTAATCATAACCTAATATTATAATAAAAATAATTGAAACTCTTAATCATTAGTTATTTGAGATTATAATAAAATAAATTTTGGGTACATCGAATTCCAATCAAATATATCAATATTCCACTTGTGGGTGGATGATACGCTGTAACTGGGGCCACTATATACCTTGTTTTTTTTTCCCGGAAGAGACACCATATACCTTGTAATTCGTAATTGATGATGATGGTCATGAGAATTGTTGGACAATTATGATCCATAACATCACTATTTATACAGAACATGATGTTGTTGTACAAATTAACTATGTGACAAAGGAAATTGCTCTTTTATCATTTTTAATTGGATTACCAAGATACATAAATGATAAAAGTCCATATGATTAGTAGTGGATTAATAAGATATGAGACAGTATTAATCCACTAAGGTTTAATCATTAAAATATCCCTAATCGTAGTATTATCGAGATTGGACATTGATAATGCGAAATAGACTAGTATTGCACTTGTGCGTGTTGTGGGAGCATAACGACACAGTTCTCATATATTGAAGTATTGGATACTTATGCAAGTGTGATAGGAGGTTGTGTTTACCGATGGTATGGAAACAGCTTCGCTCTGGATAGACCCCTCGGAATTCCATTGGTAGTATGACTATGTGTCTATGGAAGTCCGAATCAGGGTAGGTGTATTTGGTCTTAACCTGAGACTTGCATCGCTAATACTTGCGACAATCAATATACTTTGGTTTTGGTCTTCCGGGGCTTTAACAGGTTCCATGTACGCCTCTTCTAAGTATATTGAGAATCGTAGTGTATTGGATGTGATGTCAAGATGGAAGTATCACTTCAGTCATATGGAGATGATGGTCACGTAGGATAAGGAACTGGTACTCTTGTATGCTACAGCTATCGGGATAATATGACTAGGTCATGTTTATCCGATTATAGAGACTAATTACCAGAGATCCGACATATGCTTCGTACGGGGCAGACACAATTCCAGCCCCAGGCCTTGCATGTGACATCTGATACTGGATCGCAATATGCAATACTATGTATACTACGCCTGATACCAAAAATTGGATTTTTAATACTAGATGTGGTACATAAATATGTACTGATTTGCAGAATCTACTGATTAGCAAGAGACTGACTTCATTTGAGATCTATCTACGAGTCGGAAACGGGACGAGAGTCGCTGTTTTAACCGTAGAAACCTAAGTTTAGGAAATACCCTTTGGGTATGTACTTAAATTAGGAAACTGTTATAATGTAACTAGTTTGACTAGAAACATTATCTCTATATCTAAGTTTAACTCGTTGCGAGTATACCTTTATATTCTAGAACACTAAAGTGTTTTATTTTATAAAGATGATATTGAGATAAACACATTAGATGTGAATAACAATATTTATATTTTGAATATAAATGAATCTCAAACGTATAACATGACAAATAAATAGCTCAAACTGAATTAATCAGATGAGACTTATTTGTGGCATTGTTGTCTGGGACACATTTAACAAGACTCGTATATCCACACTTTCATAGAGTGGGTACTAGGACAGATTTGATACTATTCAAATAATGTCTACGAATCTAGTTTATTAGGCAAAGTGCCTAAAACATATTTTACTTGGTAAAAGTACAAGTGCCACCGATCTGTTAGCCCTCGTTCATAGTGACATAAGTGGGCCCATGTCTAGCTAGGCCAGAGATGGATATGAACACTTCGTAACCTTTACGGATGTGGCATCGCGTTATGGTTATGTGTTTCTTGTGAAACATAAATCGGAAAATTTTGATAAATTCAAAGAGTTTCGACACGAAGTAGACAGACAGATCGGCTAAAGTATTAAAACCGTCACGGTTAGACCATGGTGGAAAATACTTAAGTAATAAGTTTCTCGAATATTTGAAAGAATATAATATTCTTCCATAAAGGACTCCTCTCGGAACACCTCAATTTGACGGTGTGTCCGAACAGAGAAACCGAACTTTGTTGGACATAGTAAGGTTAATTATGGGTCGATTTGAGCTACCATTTTCCTTCTAGGGATACGCATTAAACATTGCAATACTTATTTTGAATAAGGTTCCATGAATATCTGTTTGACAGACTTCATATTAGATATGAACAAGAAAGAAACTGGGTTTTCTCATTCCTGAAGATTTGGGAATGCTAGGCATATGTTTGGATGATACCAAACTATAACCCAAATTAATTTGTAGGTTATCCTAGGGTAACCAAAGTATAATACTTATACAACTCACAAGAGAACAATTTAATTGTTGCTCTCCATGCGGTTTTCCTAAAAAGAATACCTATATGCAGTGGTAAGTGGGAGGAAAGTAAAACTCGATGAAAATCGGAGTAATACTGTTCCAGACACCGATTCTTTAAACGGAACACAAACAGTTCATCAGGGATGAAACTGTGCCACAATCTTCGAATACAGAAGAACCGCGTAAGTCGGAGAGAGTCAGAAAACAACCTGGGAGGTATGGGTTTCTGATCTCACCTCGTAAAGATGTTAATCTTATTGAGGAATACGAACTGCTATGTATGAGGAAGTGATACAAGGTATCGACTCCCTATTATGGCAAAGTGCCATGAAGTCCGAAATGGATTCCATGTATACAACCAAGTTTGGACACCGGTTGATGTACTTGAAGGCATTGTGCCTGTTAGTACTATATGAGTCTTCAAGGAAGACATACATGGATGGCAACAACCAACGTACAAAGCTAGGCTTGTAGTGAAAAGGTATCGTTATCAACATTGTGTCAATTACGACGAAATCTTTTATCCGTTGCCATGATTAAATCCATTTGGATAATTCTTGCTAATGCTGCATGTTTCATTTATGAAATATGGCAGCTGAACATCAAAACTGTTTTCCTTAAACGGAAACCTTTTGGAGGATGTTTACAACATCCTAACGATTTTGTCGTGTCAAAACATGCAAAAAAGGTTTGCAAGTTAAATCGATCCATTTATGGATTGAAACAAGCATTGCGTTCTTGGAACTATCGTTTTGATGTAATCATAATGGTATATGATTTAATTCAAAACGAAAATGATTCTTGTGTATATAAGGAGGTTAGTGGGAGCGCACTGACAATGAATGTCCTAAATAATGATGATATATCATTTCTTGGAAATGACATTCCCATATTACAATCGATGAAAGCTTGGCTTTCAAGAAAAATTCTCCATAGAATACTTGAGAGAGACAACTTTTATTCTAGGAATAATGATCTACTAGGATAGATCTGAAGGTTGTTGGCACTCTCCGAGAACTCGTACATTGGAATATATGTACGCGACCTGGTGTCTCATATGCTTTGAGCATATGGAGTCACAATCAGGCCAATCCAAGTGATAGTCACTGGATTGATATTAAGAACATCCTTTAGTATCTTAGATGAACTAAGGATGCTTCTTATACCATGGAGGAGGAGAACTTGAAGTGACTGAGTTCACTGCTGCAAGTTTCCAAACCGACAAAGACGACTGTAAGTCGCAATAAGGGTACTATATAATTTGAATAACGGAACAGTGAGCTGGAAATCTTCCAAGCAAGATACTGTTGCCGAATAAACAACAAAAGCGGAATATTGCTGCAGCTGAGGCAGCAATAGAAGCACTTTGGATCTATATAACCCTAATTGGATTAGGAGTAGTTCTGTTAGCAGCTGAGCTAGGCTACAACACAGGCTAAAGAATTAATGGTCTCATCAACGATCGAAGTATATACTTAAAATATTCATCTGATTCATTCGATCATACATCGTGGCGATGTGATGATCAAATAAATTGCATCGATGATAACTTTGCAAATCTGCTGACGAAAGCTGTTTCTCAGCAGAAGTTTGAGCGACCCGTACATAGTTCAAGTGTAGGACACTTGAGTGATTGGCTATAGGCCAAGTGGGAGATTGTTGGAAAATTATGACCAATAACATCACTATTTGTACAAAACATGGTGTTGTTGTACAAATTAACTGTGATAAAGGAAATTGCTCTTTTATCATTTGTAATTGGATTACCAAGATACATAAATGATAAGAGTCCATATGATTAGTACCAGATTAATAAGATATGAGACAGTATTAATCCACTAAGGTTTAATCATTAAAATATCCATAGTCGTAGTATTATCGAGATTGGACATCGATAATGCGGAATAGACTAGTATTGTACTTGTGCGCGTTGTGGGAGCATAACGACATAGTTCTCATATATTTAAGTATTGGATACTTAGCAAGTGTGATATGAGGTTGTGTTTACCGATGGTACGGGAACAATCAATATACTTTGGTTTTGGTCGTCCTGGGCTTTAACAGGTTTCGTGTACGCCTCTTCTGGGTATATTGAGAATCGTAGTGTATTGGGTGTGATGTCAAGATGGAAGTATCACTTCAGTCATATGGAGATGATGGTCACGTAGGATAAGGAACTGGTACTCTTGTATGCTGCAACTATCGGGATAATATGAGTAGGTCATTTTTATCCGATTATAGAGACTAGTTACCAGAGATCCGACATATGCTTCGTACGGGGCAGACACAATTCCAGCCCTAGGCCTTGCATGTGACATCCGATACTGGATCGCAATACGCAATACTATGTATACTACGTCTGATACAGATTATATATTCCTTTAAGAATATTTCAGGAGAATTGGGTAGGCACGGTACTTTGCTAGAAGCCAATCATGTCTCGTAAATCGGTAAAAATATAGTACTAGGTACGTACGTGTTCGGATAGTTCGACGACCGGATTTACTGCCAACATATCCAGGGATCTCATGGGTCGCTTCCCGAAGATTCACCGATGACGTATGACTCGAACATAATTAATCTGGGATTAATTATAAGAGAGAGAAAATTAATCTAGGATTAATTGCAGAGAAATTTTATCTGGGATAAAATACTATTTAAAGAGAGAGAACGATTAATTTGGAATTAATCAATAAAATAATATATTCGATATATTATACGAAATTAGATTTCGACGCGGAATTAAAATTAGATTTTAATTCGGGCGAACGAGTTAATTTAGAATTAATTCACTAGCTACGTGAATAGTAATTTTACTAGGAAAAATTATTTAATTAAATTTGATTTAATTACGTCGCAACGGAAAATTCATTAATTCAGAATTAGCGAACCCGAGCCCGGGATGTGTTGCGGGCCCACTCGGATTTTGAATCAAGTGGGGCCCACAAGTCACATCACAACTCACATCACCTAGTCACTTTATGTTGATGGGTTTTGGTGGGTTGGTGATAACTTGTCCAAAACACAAAATTTGTGTAAGAATTGAATGACTAATACCAAATATTTGGTATATCATTACTTGATTTTTGAAATCAACACACAACACAACACAACTCATCTCTCTTCTCTCCCTCACTCTCGGCATTGTGCCATTTTTCCTCTCAAAATTCTTGGCTTGGCCGAGACACATACAAGGATAAGGAAACAATTTGTTGCAAATTTTTCCAAGTGCTAGTACACTAAAGAGGTCATACAAAGGTGATAGGGAAACCAACTCTTGGGCTTGGAATCAACACACAAAGCTTGGAGCTTGAAGATCAAATACAAGGGGCTTGGCCAAATCACACAAGGAGTATAATTTTTATGTTCAACACATCCAAAATCCGATCAAAGTGAGTATTTTCCGCTACTTTACTTTGTTGTATTCGCACATTTCATTGCTTAATTTGATCTTGGATTGACCTAGAAAACCCAACAAGAATGACAAAAATATGTGACTCTACTAAGCTTGAATGGTCATCGACTCATCGTTGGTATCTTTGGGTGTCTGATTGTTTTTATATTTTTGAAAATTTAAAATTTTTCTTAAGATTCTGATTCTATGCGTAATACTATTTTATCTAAGATAAGTTAAAGGTAGAGCAACTATGGTTTGAATTAATAAGCACCCTTTAATTCTAAGCAGATGTAAAATAAAGCAAATATCAAGGCAATAAATAGAATCACACAAGTAATTTTTGTTAGTTCCATTTTTTTTTGGGCAATATGTATAGCAAAACAGGTTCAATTGAGTTACAATTGGACAAATATTTGGACAACATCAGATGGAGATATCAGAGCGATGTTCACTCTTTTGAACATTCTAGATGATTTAGAGCTCCAATTGATATGAGGCCAGTTTCATTGGAAATGAGACTCGAAGACGATCGCGTACATACAAAAAAACGTATGATTTGGCCAAGGGATGAGAAAATTACAAGCGTTTTAAGCTGCAACTCAAAATCAGTCTGTGACTTGCGTTCGAGTTGCATTCGTCTGTGAGTTCAAATGCCCGGAGGCAGAAAGTTTGCGTTTGAGGTACGTTTGAATTCCCGTGCGTAAGTGGGTTATTTTGGATGTGTTTTTAAGCCAGATTTGCACTAGGAAATCCTTTCATTTGCCCTACCTATATAAACAAACTTAGAGCCACCTTCACAAGAGTTCTTTCAACCTTCTTGATTATCACCTTGAAGAATCTTTTGATTATATTATCTTCTTTCGTTTGGTGAGATTGAATTCTGAGTGACCATCAATACAAAAACACAACCCTAACCCAATTTTCTAAGTCTTCAAAGTTCTCAAAGAGGAAGATTGGTAGTCGGAGTTCCGGCACTGCATGCTACAGGATTGATCCACTTGGAGACTTTAGAGGTTCTGAAGAAGGCTGGTTGGTGCGGGCTCGAGGAGTTCCTCGGGTTATTACAGTCTAGAGGTATTAGCGTTGACAGAGTTGCTGTCATAGGTCTTATATCATCACTGTATGTTTTCTCATTATAGTGAATTTTGACTGGTAGCCTAGATACCCGGGCTGGTTTTTTACTCGTACGAGTTTCCCACTTCGTGAAAAAAATTATATGTGTTGATTTTTTTATGGTTTTATTTATTTGCTTTATTTCATAATTGTATACACTTAAGGGTGTTTGCTGGTAATCCATAGAAATAATAATTAGGACTTGTCTTAATTTATTGTGTTTAATTCAGCATAGGGTCAAAACCTTAGACGAAATACGAATTTTCAATTGGTATCAGAGACTGACCTCGATCCTTGACCCGTTTAGCTATGGAAAGAAGCCAACCCTTAAATTGTCCCTCATTCTTTGATTAAACCGAATACTTTTATTGGAAGGTTCGCATGAGAGTGTTCATTAAGTCCTTAAATGAGAGGGTCTGGATGTCAATAGAGTACATGTGGAAACCTCCCGTTATTATTATTGATGGGATCTCTTCCTCTAAAGATAAACTAATATGGACCAAATAAGAATTTGATGCTAGGAATAAGAACAACAAGGGCATTAATGCCATTCATGCTACTATTCGCTCCACTGAATTTAGGAGAATTTCTATGTGTGAGATAACCAATGATGTTTGGGACATCCTTCAGACTGTGCATGAGGGCACATTTTCTATTAAAAATAATAGACTCCAAGAGCTTGCCACTGGGTTTGAGGTCGCTAGGCTGAAATATGATGAGACATTTGATGAGTTCTACGTTGAGATTAATGATATAGTTAACCCTAGTTTTAATTTAGGCGAGACTATTCTTACAAATAGGATAATAAGGAAAAATCTTAGATCCTTACCTGACCAGTTTTTGCCCAAGATCATTGCTATCGAGGAAAATAATGATTTAAATCACCTTAAATTAGATGACCTTGTAGGAAAACTACAATTGTATGAGAAAAAACTTCCGTGATATAGAAAGCCCAAAACCATAGCGATGAAGATTGCAAAAGGAGTTGCACATGATCCGTCAAGTGATGATAATGATGATACTCTCATGGATCAAGATTTGGCCATATTTCCAGAAAGGTGAAATTTTCTTAAGATGAAGAAGAGTGGTTGTAGCACTGATAGAGATAAGAAAGATAACCGTAAAGAGAGTAGGCGTAGTAGGAGAGAGTCTAGAGAGGATAAGGGTAGCAAACCTCGTGCTATCCAATGCCATGAATATGAAGGGTATGGGCCTATAAGATTTGAATGTCCCAGATACCAAAAGTCAAAGGGAAAGAAAGTTATGACAATCTCACTTAGTGATTCAGAAGGTGGCTATACTTCTGACGAATCTCCTAAGGATAAGAGCAATTTTATTACATTTACTGCTAGTATGACATGTGAGAGAGAGGATAATATTAGTGATTAAGATGCTGGATCAGAATTATCCCACGATGACTCTATAGATTATGATAGTCTTCAGGTAGCCTACACTGAACTATTTAATGAGAGTCTAGTTACCAAGAAGACAAATACTGAGGTCAATAAGAGGCTGAAAGAAGTGGAGCTAGTTAAGAATGAAGTTGAAGCTAAGTTTGAGCAAAATCTTTTGATGATAGATGACCTTGATGAGATGAATAAATGACTTGTTGATATAGCCAAATTCTTAGAAGCAGAACTAGAAAATGCTAGAACCCAATTGTCTAGACTTTCTAGTGGGACTGAGAAACTAGAAATCATGTTAAGGATTAGCGTTGAGTCTAATTATGATAAGGCGTCATCATCAAGAGCTGTATTGATCCCTCATAAACGTTACTTAGGTAAGAAACATGTTGACTATAGTTATGTGATTCCCCATGTTGTTCCTCGTTCTGTATCCCAACCTCAATCTAGAGGTGTAGTGGGTAAATCTCGCTCTCGTCCGAGGATTTTGCCTATATGCCATCATTATGGTAAGACATGACACATTAGGCCTAAGTGCTTCATGATGCAAAGATAAAAGAAAAGGCCTAAGAGTGTTTCACCAAGATTTGATTCTTCAAATCTAGTTTCTCAAGTTTCTACACTAGCTAAACAGACTCAAATCATTAGTGAGAAACTTGATTTGTTGACTAGGAATACTCAAGCGAAAGAGATTCCTAAGAAAGTTTGGGTGAGGAAGCGAGATGACTTCCCGTCAACTTCTGAATGCCTTGACCCTAGCAGGCATTATGAGAGTGCACTTCGGTTTACTTCTTTTTAGTTGTTGCATTCATATTTTCCCATTGTATGTGTGTGTGCTTGTGTTTTATGTTTTTTGCACAACTGCATGTTTTTATTTTCATTGCATATGGGTGTGTTTGTTTTGTCTTTGTTATATGTCCATTGATATATAAGATGAAAATCCGGATATGAATTTCATAGTCGATTTCGATTAGACAGTAATATGATCTGCACTCAAGAATACAACTCCATGTATCATTGGATATTGACAAGCCATGTTGTGTCTTTTATTATTTTTATGAAAAATATAAATATATATAAATATAAATATATATATATAAAATAATAATAATAAAAAGACCAAAAATATTTTATAGCTTGTTAGAGCATGGAAAGTTTGTTGCATGTGATTCTGGTATGTATGATATATGGTTATTCATGTATTATTGGAGTTGGTGCTTGAAGCGCCAATCCGAATAATGTATTGTACATTTTATTATTTATTAATAAAATAACTACATTTTTCATTTCATACCTTATTAATGGTATTGTCATTATGCATATTAGATTGATGTACAAATATGTTAAGAATGACATCGACCTTAGAATAGTCTTGTAGTTGTAGGCACTGCATTTTTTCATATAAGCCCCGATGATAAGCCTCGTACGGAGGCACTACCCTTTAAGTTGCGAAAGTTGCGGGAAACAGACGTCGGAAGGGAAAAGTCAGAAATCAATACCTTGTTGGACTTAATTCGTTTGCTTAGCTTCGGGTTCGCTCGTTAGATCTCTGTCTTAAAATTCATCCTTGGTCCAAAACCCCGCAAGCCACACTAAGCCCACCAAAAAGAACAAACCACATGCCCACAAGCCTTCTAATACACGCCCAAGCCCATTCAAACCCATCCAAAATAATAATTAACACATTACACACATGTCAAAATCCAAACACATCACCTTCCCGAATTAAAGAAATCAAATTAAATCACATTCCAAATTAAATTAAATCACATGCCTAAACTAAATGAAATCAAATCAAATCCCATAAATCCCTTCCTTAAACTAAAACAAATCACCTCCCTAAATTAGAGAGATCTTTTCCTTGTAGCATACTAATTAAAAGATATCCTCCATAATTACATGATCTCTTCCCTACCCGTACAAGGACAACCTCAATCCTCTCCTATAAAAAGACACATAAACCAAACCCTTTCTTCCCCTAGAGCTCATTCACGACAACTCCACAACAAATAAACCCTAGAGCTCATTCACAACAAGCCTTTCTCTCTCCACTCTCTCTCTCATTCCACACGCACACAAAGACAAAAATAATAAACCTTAAATCCTCTCCCATGTACGCACCACTCTCACAAAAAATCTAAACTAGAAGCCACTCACGCACTACCCACAACCAGATAAAATAAGCCATCAAACACTCACACGGCCTTATCCTCTCATTCACTCTCTCTCGAAGCCACACCACACACGCCATCAACGCATAAACTGCCAACGAATACATTCACAGCCCTCACGTCCACGTCTCTCACACACAGGCCATAAGCCACCAACAACACCAAATTAGCCCTTCCATTGCCGTGAAAACTACCCATCCCGCACTCTCATCCATTACCGTAAAAATAACTCATTCAGCAACCTTCATCCACGCCAAACAACAGCCCACACAGTCCTCCATATCCATGCCAAATAGCCCTAAGAATTCCCCCTTAAACTGTCCGCCTAAACTGCCTCATTCCTTCACTGAAACTGCCACTGAAACTGCCTTAATCACCACCGAAACTACCCCTGAACTGCATCCTTAAACCGCAAGTCACAACACTTTATAACATCAAAAATAATACCCCAAAACAACAGCCAAAACAGAGAAAATGGTTGCCCAAAATAGTGAAGCAATGAAGGGAAACATTGAACCAGTGAACCGGAAGAGTTGCGGAGCATTAACCCTTCCGACGACCGTGTAACGCACTTCCAAGATGCGACTTAAAAGGTAAGACCTGAGGGCACCCTTTTATTTATTCTCGTTCATTTTTTAATTATTTATTAGTAATTCTTCACATGCGTATTGTTGATTTATGTATGTTGTGGCCATGAAATGAATGATTTTGTGCTATCTCTCGTGGTATATCGGATGGAAACTTGGACGTAAATTCCGTAGCCAAATCCGAATGGACGGTAGTGCGGTCTGAACTCGGGATACAATTCCACGTACCACTTGAGAGACGCACATATTTCGTTTCATCCAATCTTGTGTTTATCTATTGTTTTAGTATGTTATTCTTACGCATGATTTAGTTGTTTAACATATTATCTCCAAGTATGATTTAGTTATTTCTTTCGCATTAGGAACTTAATTATTTCTCTTCTATGTTTATGTTTAGATTATTATTCATTCATATTGTCATGTTTATCAATTTAATGTGTCCATGAGATTGTGTGCTTACCGTTATTTTGACTTACTTTTATGCATGCAAACTTAGATCTAGGTTATATGCAAACTTAGATATAGGTTGTATGTGAACTTAGATGTAGGTTATCTTGCGTATGTATGTTTCTTATACTTGGTTAGATTATTGCACAAATCCATTCATTACAAGTGGCATAAGTAAATGACCATTCCGAACCCAACGGTTTGAGGTCTTCCCTTGCGAGGGGTGAGTGTGGCCTTAAATCATTTCCCAGTTCACAATGGGTGGCGAATCCATTTTATTTCTCCGGTTTAGTCCCCCGCGGGCTACTACGTACTCCCAACCAGGCCGCGAGCCTAGAACAGCATCGCCGATTTCTGTGTCATACCGTCTGGCGACTCCACTAGGGATAGAGAATCGGCCCCGAAATAATGTCTTGTAATGTTTGTGATTTGTGCTTTAATTAACCGTGCCTACCATGGGTTGAAATGGGTTTAATCAAAGGCACTATTAGAGCTAGGTAATGGTTTGGTGTCCTCCTTCATTCACTACCTTTCTGTAAGGAAAAGCTGTGAAGGCACATGGATAATCATTTACCCGAAGCTTACCGTGATGTACTAATTTGGAGGTCTTATTGTTTATTCCTGTCACCAATGCGATAAGAGCCTAAGAGGCTTGGGTATTTAAGAGAGTCCTCTCCACCATCCCTATGGGGGATCTTCAATAGGAAATCCATCTGACAGTCAGTCATGCATCATAACTCGTTGGCACGTACCTTAGCGTATAAAAAAGGTGCGCTCACTTGGTCCCTCGGACCCTTGAGTGGGGAGACCTAGTTGTGGGCAATCCTTCGCCGACGAGAGCCTTTGTCTATACCCCTATAACCCGCATGTGAACCGTAGTTGTAGGACCAATAGAAAACACCCATTTATGCTGTGTTTGGGACCATCATCATTTGGATTCAGTTGGACCTTTCGTCATGAGTTGTGAACTTGTTGGGCCATTTAAACTGTGACGATTTCACCTCTTATGACAATTGGGCCAAAAGCTTCTAAAACACCGATGGGCCACTTTATATTTAGACCCCTTATCATTTGAAGTTGTTTAGCCATGTTATCGCAAAAGTGTAAATCTGTTGGGCCTTTTTCAACTGGGATAAGTTTGCACCTCACAATAGTATGAATGAATGCTTTAAAATGATAATGGGCCGACATATATATTCCATGTATCACACGCATACATGCTAACATGCGGTTTTAAAAGACACCATAGATACCCGTTGGGTTAGGGAAGATGGAAGACTTGTCAAAAGGCCATTAGCAAACATGAACGAATCAGTTAACGAGGGTTCTCACATGGATCAGTTGGAGACTAATCTCACTAATATTACTGAGTAGTTGCAAGCTTTGACCGCCGCTGTGGCCAGTTTGACCATACCCCATATAGCCAATGATAGAAAGTTCTGCAACCGGAATAAAAGGACCATTAGGGGACCAAGCCCACTCATTCTGAGGTCGCCCCTATCAGGAACAGGCGATTCTCCAATTTTGGTAGACCTTTGTCAAAGGTGTTTGAAGAGCTGAAAATGCAAGGAATCCTAAGTCCCTTAGAACCTAAACCACTTCCGAACCCTGTGCCACGCTACCTTGACCTAAACCTATACTGTTACCTCCACCAGTAAAAAGGCCATGACACCGACAGCTGTGCCCGCCTTAGACATGAAATCCAGAACCTCATCGACTCCCATAAAATACCCGACCCGGAAAAAGAACAACCCAACACACACAGAAAACCTCCACCCACCCACCCACATAATCAACTCCGACCTACCCGACAGCACTGTCTTCCAAACTCACGACCACCAAGCTTTCCGCATGGGGATATGGGGGCAACAATAGTAAAAATGAAACGGAGCAAAAATGGGAAAGTAAATGGGAAAAAGAATTACAGCAGTTAGAGGATCTGATGTCCGAAAAAAGCAAGAAGACGGAAGAAGACAAAGTTGCAAATTATGGGGACGTTTGTTTTCCTGATCTTATTCAATTGTGATCTCACATCCATTAATAATAAAGACATTCATTTTGCTTACTTGCCTGAGTCTTTTCCTTTCAACTTGCACGACTTGAGTATATTTGACATCAACTCAACCAAAACAAACGCATTTAACTTTGGCATGCCTGAAAGCCCCAATGAGATCTTAATTGCAAGTGAGGTTACCTCTGAAGAGCGGGAGAAATTAGAGAAGATGCTAGCCAAGATGACAGAGAACCACAAAGATTAAGTCGATAAGCTGCCGTACGCCCTGTGGGGGTACAAAACTTCTATGAGAACAACAACGGGAACCACGCCTTACTCTCTGGTCTATGGCATGGAAGCAGTATTGCCGGTAGAAATTGAGATACAGTCTATGCGAGTATTAGCAGAAGCAGAGTTACCTGAAAAAGAATGGACCTCGCGGAGATTTGAATAGTTAGCACTACTGGATGAAAAGAGAATGAAGTCTTTATGTCATATGCAGTTATACCAGAAGAGGTTGGCTCGAGCATTCAATAAGAAGGTGTGTCCTACTAGGATCAGAAAGGGTGATCTGCTACTCAAGCAGTCAAAGCCATCGACGTTAGACCCGAGAGGAAAGTTCAGACCCAATTGGGAAAGACCCTACATAGTCCAGAAAGTCATGGGAAATAGAGCAGTGAGACTGTCAGATTTGGAAGGGAACGAGTTCACCGAGCCAATCAATGTGGATAGAAGCAATATTTTGCCTGAGGGAGAGAAGACCGAGCGATCACCAGGAGGACTGGCGGAAGACCTAACCCAACGAAATAGGAAATTCATTCATGCATGCATGCTTACACGTAACATACTTGCATTTTTTTTTTTGTGTTTGTTCTGTTTTGTATTTACAGGTTTCAAAAAGAAGGAGAAAATGTCAAATGTAAGCCAACCAGAATCAGCAACACATCAGTATCAGTTTCGGGAATGGATCCCATGGTTGAGACCCATATCAGTATCAGTTTCAGGAATGGATCCCAGGGTTGAGGCCCATATCAGTATCAGTTTCGGTAATGGATCCCAAGGTTGAGGCCCATATCAGTATCAGTTTTGGGGATGAGTCCCAGGGTTGAGGCCACATCAGTATCCGTTGGAAATGAATCACAGGGTTGAGGCCCACATCACTGTCAGTTTTGGGAATGGATCCCAGGGTTGAGGACCACATTATCAGCGGTTGAAAGGAAGAATTCCAGTCGAGTGGAAAAAAAAAGAGAGAAGTCCTTGATGGTCATGCATATGTCCGGTGATGAAATTTTTTGCTGTAGGGTGAAACCTTAGAAACGATAAGTGCGAGATGTGTTCTCTCATCCGATATTCTGAGTGGTTGATCTCGGCTAGACTCGCAGGCACTTAATTACAGGATCTTAGCGGTGGAAACCTGTGTAGTCGGCGAGACAACTAGTTGAAGAGATGGTGGATCAGTGAATGACCGTTTGCTTAGATGTCCATCATAGTTTACTCGTGTTACGATATGTGATATGGTTGGAAACGAAGAAAAAGTCTCCGAAGAGGAAAAATAAACCACCTATAACCAATAAGCGTGAAGCTACCCATGGGCGAGTATTAGGACCACCATGAGGAGAAATGCTACCTTAAAGGGTAGGTGTGTGAAAAAAAAATGAAAATTGATGAAGAGACAAAAGAAAAGAAGAAGAAAGCCATAGCACATTGAGTACAAGGAAGTAATCGTAGAGCATGACCAAGACATCTAGGTTGGTTAGACCCACTGATCCCATTCTTTGAGATAAAATCATCAAGTTGGCTTGCTTAAGGATTAAGCTATGAAAGAACCTTGACACACACACACTTGGAGTCTAGTTCAGATCCTTTATTCAAACGGTCGGATTCGAGTTGTATCAAGTACTTTGAAGGTTCCCTGGTTTCGACACTAGGCATCCTATGAGGACGAAAATATGTATAACTATTGGGACTATCACGTAAAAGAGAGTAATATGGTATGACAGTGCGGAACACCGCATCAAATGATCTACTTTAGCCGAGTGCAAGCTATGAAGAACAAAGAGATAAGCTGAGTCTGGGGGCGACCAGCCTACTACATATGATACAAGTAACGGTTCGGGAATGGACCACCTCATTCAGTAACGGTTCGGGAATGGACCACCTCACAGTAACAGTTCGGGAATGGACCACCTTACAGTAACGGTTCGGGAATAGACCACCTCACAGTAACGGTTCGGGAATAGAACACCTCACAGTAACGGTTGGGGAATGGACCACCTCACAGTAACGGTTCAGGAATGGACCACCTCACAGTAATGGTTCGGGAATGGACCACCTCACAGTAACGGCTCGGGAATGGACCACCTCACAGTAACGGTTCAGGAATGGACCACCTCATAGTAATGATTCGGGAATGAACCACCTCATACAGTAACGGTTCGGGAATGGACCACCTCATACAGTAACGGTTCGGGAATGGACCACCTCACGGTAACGGTTCGGGAATGGACCACCTCACAATAATGGTTCGGGAATGGACCACCTCACAGTAACGGTTCGGGAATGGACCACGTCACAGTAACTGTTCGGGAATGGACCACCTCACAGTAACAGTTCGGGAATGGACCACCTCACAGTAATAGTTCAGGAACAAAACCCAGAGGTCGACAGTACCTCGCCATCATATTCAGCACAGTTTGGGAACAGAGCCCAGGGGTCGAAGCACCTCGCCACCATATCAGCTCAGTCCGGTAGTAATTCCTAGAGATCGCAGCATCTTGCAGGGATGAACCTCATGGGTCGCATCACCTCACCACTAGATCAACTCAGTTCGAAGCAACATGCAAGTCAAGTGATAGCTGGCAAGCCAAGTAAGTGAAAATGCATTGCTTAACTTTGATAGGATTGTCATTGTCACACACTGCACAAGTCCCATCAAAGTGGGGGCGACTGTAGGCACTGTATTTTTGCATATAAGTCCCAATGATGAGCCTCGTACGGAGGCACTACCCTTTAAGTTGCGGAAGTCGCGGGAAACGGACGTCGAAAGGGAAAAGTCAGAAATCAATACCTTGTTGGACTTAATTCGTTTGCTTAGCTTCGGGTTCGCTCATTGGATCTCTGTTTTAAAATTCATCCTTGGCCCAAAACCTCGCAATCCACACTAAGCCCACTAAAAAGAACAAACCACACGCCCACAAGCCTTCTAATACACTGCCAAGCCCATTCAAACCCATCCAAAATAATAATTAACACATTAAACACATGTCGAAATCCAAACACATCACCTTCCCGAATTAAAGAAATCAAATTAAATCACCTTCCTAATTAAATTAAATCACATGCCTAAACTAAATGAAATCAAATAAAATCCCATAATCCATTTCTCAAACTAAAAAAAATCACCTCCCTAAATTAGAGAGATCTTTTCCTTGTAGCACACTAATTAAAAGATATCCTCCATAATTACATGATCTCTTCCCTACCCGTACAAGGAAAACCTCAACCCTCTCCTATAAAAAGACACATAAACCAAACCCTTTCTTCCCCTAGAGCTCATTCATGATAACTCCACAACAAATAAACCCTAGAGCTCATTCACAACAAACCTCTCTCTCTCCACTCTCTCTCTCATTCCACACGCACACAAAGACAAAAATAATAAACCCTAAATCCTCTCCTATGTACGTACCACTCTCACAAAAAACCTAAACTAGAAGCCACTCACGCACTACCCACAACCAGACAAAATAAGCCATCAAACACTCACACGGCCTCATCCTCTCATTCACTCTCTCTCGAAGCCACACCACACATGCCATCAACGCATAAACTGCCAACGAATACACACACAGCCCTCACGTCCACGTCCCACACACACAGGCCATAAGCCACCAACAACACCAAATTAGCCCTTCCATTGCCGTGAAAACTACCCATCTCGCACTCTCATCCATTGCCGTAAAAATAACTCATTCAGCAGCCTTCATCCACGCCAAACAAAAGCCCACACAATCCTCCATATCCACGCCAAATAGCCCTAAGAATTCCCCCCTAAACTGTCCGCCTAAACTGCCTCATTCCTTCACTGAAACTGCCACCGAAACTGCCTTAATCACCACCGAAACTACCCCTGAACTGCATCCTTAAACCGCAAGTCACAGCACCTTATACGACCAAAAATAATACCCCAAAACAACAGCCCAAAATAGAGAAAACAGCAGCCCAAAATAGCGAAGCAGTGAAAGGAAACATTGAACCAGTGAACCAGAGGAGTTGCGGAGCATTAACCCTTTCGACGGCCGTGTAACACACTTCCAAGAGGCGACTTAAAATGTAAGACTTGAGGGCACCCTTTTATTTATTCCCGTTCATTTTTTAATTATTTATTAGTAATTCTTCGCATGCGTATTGTTGATTTATGTATGTTGTGGCCATAGAATGAATGATTTTGTGTTATCTCTCATGGTATATCGGATGGAAACCCAGACGTAAATTCCTTAGCCGAATCTGAATGGATGGTAGTGCGGTCTGAACTCGGGATACAATTGCACGTACCACTTGAGAGACGCACATATTTTGTTTCATCCAATCTTGTGTTTATCTATTGTTTAGTATGTTATTTTTACGCATGATTCAATTGTTTAACATATTATCTCCAAGTTTGATTTCGTTATTTCTTTTGCATTAAGAACTTAATTATATCTCTTCTATGTTTATGTTTAGATTATTATTCATTCATATTGTCATGTTTATCAATTTAATGTGTCCATGAGATTGTGTGCTTGCCGTTATTTTGACTTACTTTTATGCATGCAAACTTAGATATAGGTTATATGTAAACTTAGATATAGGTTGTATGTGAACTTAGATGTAGGTTATCTTGCGTATGTATGTTTCGTAGACTTGGTTAGATTATTGCACAAATCCATTCATTACAAGTGGCATAAGTAAGGGACCATTCCGAACCCAACGGTTTGAGGTCTTCCCTTGCGAGGGGTGAGTGTGGCCTTAAATCATTTCCCAGTTCACAATAGGTGGCGAATCCATTTTATTTCTCCCAATCGAGCCGCTCCTTACTCCCAATCGGGCCGCGAGCCTGGAACAACATCGCTGATTTCTCTGTCCTACAGTAGTAATATTGGACACTATGTGGTCTAACATTGAGATAAGTATTACTATTATAAACTATTATTAAAGTAAATATTCATAGTCGTTAGTTTTGGAATACGATCGAATTCCTATAACCTATAAGACTAGCACATGTCTTATATTGGAATTGTAGTTCCAATGGTTTAACCCAATGTACCATGAGCAAGGGAAACTCCTATAGACATGTGGATATTCGTTGGAGTGAATACTTAATGACTTATAAGTGATTCTTAATAGTTGGAAGTACATACCACCATCAATAGGAATCTCCTCAAGTCGAGTAGTATATGTGATCTTTTGACTATAGGATAACATTGATTTTGAGTGTGATCCTCCATATTTTGATGCCATATATATCAGATACCTTTCATGGTCTGGCCACAAGATATTTGTTGGGTGCAGACCGATGCACTATTTAATCAAGTGCGTATCAAGATAGGATCCGTCAACTCGTATGTGTACCAATATGAAGTGTACTCGTTGAGCACTTGGGTAGCCGATTAATTTTGATGAAATATAATATTCGATATTATAATTATCAACTAAGATAATCAAATGTTATTCAATAACAGTGATTATTTACTTTGACCTAGTTGGATTAAATCAATAATTACACAAGGGCTTAATTGTAAATTCATAAATATCTCTATCATTTGAGGATATTTTGGTAATTCCAAATATGTAATTATAGGTATTTTGGCTTGATTTAATTGGATTAAATTAAAGTGGAAGACATTTAACTTATCCATTAATTAAATTTTGTCTTGATTTAATTAGATTAAATCAAAGTGGTAGACAAAGGTGATTAGTCACACCTAATTATACATATTTGGATAAATTAGATTAATCCCACATAAAACTTGATTAGAACTTTTATTAATTAAAAATTGCCTAAGTTTTGCGATAAATAGAAAGCTTGAGCAAGGTTTTAATTAAGCTTGAGAAAGCTAAATACAAGCAATTCTTGGAGAAATTAGCCTAAGTTAGAGAAGCTTTGTGAGATCTCTACAATATTTCATCTAGGAGAAATCAAGATTGGATCTTGGAGTGAAGCTTGCTAGCATTGGAATCAAGATTAGATCTTGGAGGCAAGCTTGCAAACCTTGAAAGTTCTCCAATATTCTAGTTAATTAGGTCAAAGATGTTCATGTTGGACATGGAACAATTAATAAGAGTTTTGAACTCTAGATTAAAGCTTAGAGCTATGGCTACCATTCTAGAATCACCTGACCACTTTTGGGTGAACTAAAATTATTCCTTTGTTATTTTATAGTAGGATTCTAAATTGATTTGTGTTTTGATTCAAATAAATGCATATATGTATTTAGAATACATGTATGTTAGTTGTATAACATGTGTTTTGGTTGGTTTTGATGTTAAAATTAGTTTTAAGGTGTATTGAAATGATAGGAAAAAATTGGAAGTGTTTAGGATTGATTTGAAGGTTGAAATTGCTCACTGCCTAGGGGAGCATCGCAAAACTGACCTTCCAGCATCACGACACTGAGCATTAGACCTAGGAGCGTCATGACTCCCACTCTTCCGCGTTACGACGCCAAAACATTCAGCTCTCGTAGTTGCTCTCGAATTTTAGTGTGTCTCGACTCCCAAGAACCCGCATCGCAACTCTGAGGGCTGATGAACACTAAAACTCCATTTTCTCCATTCCAGAGTTTTCGAACTCCGATTTGGTCCACTTTTTCCCTACGGACTCATATCGGAATGTAGTTTTCATTAAAATATTTTAAGATACACCTATCTATGATATCATTGGCTTAGACCCACTTCTTCTGCGCGGGACACCGATTCGACCCTAAGAGTTCCACAACTGCCCCAACAGAATGGTATCAGAGCAAGGCTTAACCACACAACACATGTTGCATGTTTGACATGTAATTGAATCTATGCCTCTGTATTTTAATTTAATTATACATAAGTCATATTGGATATGTATAGCATGTTTTAAATTAAATTTTTGACCTAATTATGTTAATGCCTTAATTGTCATAAATCTCTTATGATTAGGTGATTACTTTATTTTAAGTAATAATATTATTAATGTTTGAGCATTATTAGAAGGTCCGTCTTGTCAATCGAGAGATGAATGAGTTTGATAAGTGTGGTTTATACCCACTTATTCCTGCATTCTTAGCTTACTATTTTGTTAGATTTTGTATCATTTAATGTATTTTGTAGTTATTTTATGTTTTATTTGTAGGAAGCATTAATACATGGATCTTAGAGCATTTATACGTGTTTTGGGACCATACGAATGCATCAAAAGCACGCGGGAATAGCAGAAACACAGAAAGCATACAACCAGCCAAGTCTGCCACACGTTGCGACATGCACGCGCTTTCGTGAGACCTGCATATAAAATCTAGAGGTTTCGACGCCGCGGCGCCCCGCAACGACCAAATACACTAATTTTAGGGTTTTTAGATGCACAATGACCCCAAAACTTTATTATAAATACATTAGTTCATCCAAAACTTAAGGACGAGGCTAATACACAACATAAAACTCAAAAACACATATTTTAGAGAGATCCAAGAAGAAAGATTGAAGAGCGACAAGAGAAGACAAAGACGGTGATGTCCGAAGATGAAAGAATTCAATTCGGGTTTAATCTTCTAGTTTTTATCCTTAACTCTCATAATGTCTATTAGATTCATGACCATGTTTTCCTTGTTTTTATCTTTAGTCATGAACTAAATCTATAATTCTAGAGGATGATGTAGCCAATGTTTGAACCTATGTATTGATTGCTGTTTTTAGTTTTATGAAATTATAATTTAGTTTATTTATAATCTTTTGTGTTTACTGCTTCTTGATTGTTGGCCACAATTATGATGAATGTTTAGAATCTATCGCTCGGGAGAGAGGGATTTTGAGTAGGATCTAGAGAATATAACCTATGAATTTTATAGAGTTCGGGAGAATCTATAGTTCCTTTGAAGTCGTTAACATAGAATCACAAGACGTAATGAGTTGTTAATTACTAGATATTTATAAGGATATCGAAATCTGTAGTTGATAATACTTTCATTGTTGCTCGGGAGAGGAATGAATACTTTAGGATTCTTGACTTATAATAAATGCAACGAAATAATGATTGATTGTCATAACAAATACATAGGGGATAACTAGGTGAAATCAGACTCTAGAATCTTTCTCATCTTGGTTTATCTTATTTAACATTTTAATATCTTGCATATTTAGTTTTTAGTTTTAAATTCAGATTATTCTTAATTTAATTATTGTCTAAATAAAGTTAGGATTATTAATTATAGTGCTTAGTGTGATTTGAACACAATCTCTGGGGGTTCGACACTCTTTCACTGATTTATACTAAAACTTGACACCGTACACTTGCGGCACGATATAAAATATCACAACAAGTTTTTGGCACTGTTTCCAGGGATTGTTAATTTAATTCACATTAATACTATTACTGAATAACCTTAGCTTTAATTTAGATTTTATTTTTATTTTTTTACTTATTTTTTTGTTTGTTTTAAGTTTTATTTTTTTATGTTTTTATTTGATTATCTTTTCGGTTTTTATGTGCTTCAGTGAATGCAAAGATCCATAAGTCTCGACTCGCTATTGTTTGATCCTGAAATAGAAAGAACAGCGAGGAGACTTAGGAAAGAAAGAAAAATTGAAAAGGAAGAAATGGCGGCTGAAAACAGAGAGAACAATCCACGCCTGATGGCAATCAGAGATCACTTCAAGCTGGTCATAGAGGATAATTACTCTGGGATTACGCATCTGCCAATCAATGCCAACAACTTTGAGCTAAAACCTTCGTTGATCAACATGGTGCAAAAGAATTAATTTGGGGGTTCAGCTGTAGAGGATCCAAACATGCAGTTAAGGATGTTCCTGGAGATCGCAGACACCATAAAGATGAATGGTGTGACTAAAGAGGCTATTAGGTTACGCTTATTCTCATTAACTTTACAGGATAAAGCGTGAGGTTGGCTTCAATGAATACAGATAAGAAGGATCATGACATGGCAGGATATGGCCATAAAATTTCTTGAGAGGTTCTTTCCACCAGCTAAATCAGCTCAACCGAGGGCAGAAATTAGTATATTTAAGCAGCTGGAGACTGGGGTTTTGTATGAAGCATGAGAGCGCTTTAAGGATCTACTCCGAAGATGCCCATAACATGATTATGCAGGATGGGTACATATTCAGTTGTTCTATAATGGGTTGAATTGTTCGAATCGAACTGTGGTTGGTGCAGCAGCTGAGGGAGCTCTATTCAAGAAGTCAGCTGATGATGCCTATAATTTGTTAGAAGAAATGGCCATTAACCACTTCCAATGACCAAGTGAATGGACTACTCTGCCTATGGAAGCTGCTGCTACTAGCAGAATGACTTGACCTGACAGAGGATATGATCAAGTCCAGTATGTGAACAATCGGAACTTCAACAACTATAGAGGTAATCATGTGCCAAACTATTATCATCTGATCTTGTCATATGTAAATATAGAGAATGTTTTGCAACCTCCTACTGGCTACAATAATCAAAAAACTGAGCAGAAACCTTCCTTGGAATCCCTCATGAGCACATTTGTTGCTAAAACTTCAGAGAGGTTTGAGAAGAATGAGTCAAGGCTGAATGACATTGAAACACATATTGGCAATATAGGGGCAACGATAAAGTCTTTAGAAGTACAGATTGGTCAGATTGCTTTTTCCATGACTAACCAACAGAAATGAGTATTTACAAGTAATACCGAAGTCAACCCCAAGGAACAGTGTCAAGTAATAACCCTCAGGAGTGGAAAAGAGACTAAAGACACTTCTCAGGACCAAGGCATTCAAGGCAAAGAAGCAGTAATTCAAGAGGAAACATTAACAGAAACAGAGAACAGTACAATAGCTCCTCCATATGAGCCACCACCTATCTCGAAGACACATTTGCTACACCCTCATCATTTTCAAAAGAAGAAGTTGGATGCTCAATTTGCTAAGTTTCTTGATATTCTCAAGAAGATCCACATCAACATCCCATTCGCATATGCATTGAAACAGATGCCTAACTATATGAAGTTTATGAAGGAGATGATGTCAAAAAAAAGGAAGCTGTGAAATTTTGAAACAATAGCACTTATAGAGGAGTGCAATGCCATTATACAGAAGAAGCTTCCTTCAAAACTGAAGGATCCGGGCAGCTTCACCATTTCATGCACTATTGGAAATCGATACTTCGGTAAGACACTATGTGATTTAGGGGAAAGTATCAATCTCATGCCGTTATCCATCTATAAATAGTTGGGCATAGGTGAGGCAAAGCCAACCACAATGACATTGCAGCTAGCAGATAGATCTCTCACCTACCCAAGAGGAATAGTAGAGGATGTCTTGTTGAAGGTGGATAAGTTTTACTTTCCTGCAGACTTTCTCGTGCTTGATATGGAAGAAGATCGTGACATCCCAAATATTCTTGGGAGACCTTTCTTAGCAACCAGTAGAACAATCATTGATGTGTAGAAAAGTGAATTGAAAATGAGAGTTTAAAATGAAGAAGTCACTTTCAGTGTTTTCAACGCCACGCCGAGTCCTCAAGGTGATGAAGAATGTCACAGGTTAGACATTATAGTAAAAGCAGTTGCAAACACACATGGTGAACCAGCACTTAAGCAACCAACGAGCATAGTGAAGCGATGCAAAGTAGATCCTTCGCAGTCGGAACTGAAATCACTCCCAAAGCGTTGCAAAAAGAGGAAATCCAGAGTCAATGCTCGCCTGAAGATGATCCCTGGGAAGCTCAAACAGTGGTCAAGTCAACTTTGCCACATGTGCATTCCCAACTTTCATCCATCAGTAGACCCTGGAGGACCATCCATGGATAAACTGCCACAACATGCCATACTATCTTTTTCATGTTATAACAACCAGTGGATACCAAAGAGGAAGCCACCATGATCAATTGAGTGGTTACGTCTGGCTGAAGACGTTAAACATAGCGCTAGCGTGGAGGCAACCCTTGCATTTGCATTTGTTTATTTTTTTCCTTTACTTTATTTCATTTTATTGTGTGCTAATTGCTTGTTTACTGTTTGCATGTTATTTATGCAGGTAGCACGGAACACACAAAGCCTGCACAACCAAATTCTAACCAGTAGGAGCCTTATCAATTCCATGCACGGTAGTGTTGTTCCCTAATTTTTTTTCTTTATGTTTATCTTTCATTGAGGACAATGCAAGTTTTAAGTTTGGGGGTGTGTGTATATAGTGATAGTTCCGACTAATTTTTTTTTATAAAAATAATATTTTTTATCCTTGATAGTAAAGCATAAGTTTAATGATGAATTTGTTTGCTTTAGATGAAATCTTAGAAATGATAAGTCCTAATTCATTTTTATCTGATGCCTTGAGTAGATGATCTAGGTTAGACTCGTAAGCACTTAATAATAGGTTTTTAGCAGCAAGAACCTAGATAGTTGGCAAAATGATTAGTTGAAGAAATTATTTGCCGATGAATGACTGTTTGCTTATATATCTATCTCATTATGATAGTATTATTATGTATGGTAAGATAAGAAAAATAAACCACCTATAATCGATAAGCATGAAGCTTCCTATGGACGAGTGTTAGGACCACTATGAGGAGAAATGTTACCTTAAAGGGTAGATGTGTTGAAACAAATTGAAAAAAAGAAGAAAAAGAAAATAAACTCGTACCATACTGAGTAAAGAAAGGCAAATGCAGAATATCTTTGAGATATCTAGGTTGGTTTGACCCATCGGATCTCAAATTTTGAGACGAAATCATCGAGTTAGCTTACTTATGAGTCGAGCTGTAAATGAACCTGTACACACAAAAACTGTGAGTCTGGCTTAGATTATTTATCCAAGAACTTAGATTTGAGTCGCAATTGCATACTTTGAAGGTTCTCTGATTTCATTTACAAGCATTCTTTGAGGACAATTTTATACGTAACTACCAGGATTATTTTATTTGCTTTTATTTGTTTTACATTTTTGCATGATTGTTGACCGGCGTAAACACCACGTATAAAGCAAGCGCACGTATCGTTCAAGTAGTATAAAAATATCGGTCCCACGAGGACTTAATATCTAATCTATTAATTTTATGAGGTCAAATGATTACTAGTATCTAACAGGTTGATTGATTGATTTGAAATTGTGACGATTCTAAATTTAAAAGCAAGTAAATAAAATTGTCGAAAATAGGTTTTAAGAAAATTCAATATTAAGAACTATCTAGGGTTGTGATTTCGTCCAATATCATTTTAAAGATGAAGTGGTTATCTTAAAGTTGGGTAATATATTGATTTATTAACTTGAAACACTAAATTATGTGTAAGCCTCTGTCGATGGTCAGACACAAATACCCAGTTTAACCCAATTGAACCATATGTCTATGTCAACCAAATTATCTGGATTCATTAAGTTTAAGTTCCAATTATGGCTACCCCCGCCCGACAGGTATATTCCTATCCTGTAAGGAAATCTATTAAAGGGTTATCTATCCTCAAGGAAGATCGTGGGCTATTGAGTCTAAGGCTGAAACCTAAAATCCCTATGTCTAGTTCATTTTAGATTTACCAGATCAATTTTATTAATGGCCAGTTAATGAAAAAGCATTAAGATTAAGACTCAATAAATAAATCTTTATATTACCCAAGCTATAATCTAACCCCTTATAAAACGGTGATATTAAAAGTCATCACAACCCCAGATAACTAATTTAGTTACAACACATAACTAGGGCTAGTAAAAACTTGAAAATAAAAGACATAAAGTAAAAATGCGGTAAAGTAAATACTGAAAAGTAAATTACAATAAAATAAAATGCTAAGGTAAAATGAATTACTTTTACTACTACTAATTTAGATATCTCCCATAAAATAATATATAAACTTGTGATAACATTACCAACCAGCCATATAGGCGGTATCCTGATTAAGTCAAATGAAGTCCAACCAGCCATAAAGGCGGAACCAAAATTAAATTACCAACCGACCAATCTGGCGGTATCCTTTATTAGTCAGGTTTAAACCAGATTAAAATGAATTACCAACCGACCAATCTGGCGGTATCCTTTTTAAGTCAATATTTTAAATAGTGAATATATTATTTTTAAGGGAGATTAATCTAAATAGTAACAGTAGAAGAATTACCTTTCACCCTAGCTGGGGAAGTTACCTCCTCATGGTGAATAGTAAAAACTGTAAAAAGTAAAAAGTAAAAATTAAATTACTATTATTACAAAACGTAATTAAAATTAATTAAAAAACTAAAAATTAAAAGAAAGTAGAGAGAGAAACTCTCTCTTTAGATAGAATATAAGAGAGAGAGTGGTGCAATGAATTCTGAAATCTCGAGCTCAATTTATAGGCCTCGGTAGGCTTCCAGCGTCACGACGCCAGGGCCTTCAGCGTCGCTACGCCAGCTTTTGTCGACGTGGCACGCTCTGGTTCATCGGTTTGAAGATTCTGGATAAGCTGATAAGGTGACACGTGGCGAAGTGGTTAGGCTTCAATTATTGTGACACGTGGCGGCTTCTGATTGGTGGATGAGATTCTTATCCGCCACGTGTCAGATAAGGATTAGATACTCAATTATTGATGCTGACGTGGCGGTGACGTGACGACACGTGGGAAAGAGACTGTCGGCACCGTAGGATTGCGACACGTGGCACTTCCTGATTGGATGATGATGATGTGGCACGACACGTGGCAATGTTGACTTGTTGACTTGCTGACGTGGCTGATGACATGGAGACACGTAGGTTGACACGTGGCACACGTGGCGATGATGACTGTCGGCACCGTAGGATGCTGATACGTGGCACGACGCTTGTTAGCAGATCGGCTGTGATGGTGACACATGGCACGATGCACGTTAGCAAAGTCAAACTTTTCTCAGATTCTGATTTGTGGACCCGGCGCACGTTAGCACTGTTCGGCGCATGTTAGACGTCGCGAAGCGGGAAATTACCAAAATTCCCTTTTCGACCAATTTTCACTGTTTTGGCCCAAATCACCTCCAGAATGTCCTGAAACTTTATTTATCTACAAAATAACACAAAACACATCAAAATATTCACAAAACTCAAGAAACTATACAAAATATTAGGTTAAATGAGTGGGAAATAGTGATAGATTTACCACTCGTCACACCCCAAAACCTAACATTTTGCTAGTCCTCGAGCAAAAAATAAAATAACATAAATAAATTAACTAAGGCACTTTCGTAGGGATCACGATTGCATTTAGCATATGCAACAAGCCTTTAAACCCCTAGGTGTCCCTAGTGGACGAGTTGTAGTCTCGTGAGGGTTTACAGCAATGATACCCACAAACATTTTACAAAAGTAAACAGGTAATAAAACTAATGCACACAAAAGAAAAAAGACAAGCGAAAAGAGAATAAAGAAGTTAGTGACTAATCAGGTGAAACTTCTACTCCAAGTTACTAGTTGTTTTGTTTTATTCTAAATTACTGAATAAGTAAATTCTCCGATTATTTTTACCATTCTTCATATACATAGCCAACAAAATATTAAACAACTTATTTTCTTGCCCACAACAGTCATAAGTGCAGTTGATAAGAGAGTAATATTTTTGTCCTAAAGTTCTATCAGATTTCACACCTTTTTGTAGCAATGGAATAATTTTTCAGATTTTTTTTTGATTTTTTTTTTATTTATATACAATACCTTCCGTCTATGTAGCGAGTGTTGGGTCGGTGACTCCCAAACCAGTTGGCTTTAGGGCACCAGGTGTTAAGACACCCCTACGGACTTAATTACTCAGACTTCAGATATATATTTTTGCAGCATCTTCGATCCATGTAACGAGCTTTGGGCCAGTGACTCCCAAACCAGTTGGCTTTGGGGCACTAGGTGTTAAAACACCCTTACAGACTTAATAACTCGGATCTCAGACGTTTTTTTTTTTTTTTTTTTACTCCTTTGCTTTTTGAGATGTTTCCTCCAATTAAACTAGAACACTGAATATTACAAACTATTCAATTTTAGCTCATGTCCGTATGTTACTATATATGTTGATAATATCTTTCAACTGAGCATATGAAGATCCATTTTAGTCCGTTTTAAGGAGAATTCACAAATTAAATAATTTAAAGGAAATAAACAACAATTAACTTATTTCGAAAATAGGCTTGAGATACGTCTCAGGAGTGGAAACTCCTTACTCAGCTATCTCTCACCAATTTCACATTTTTAGTCAAAATAAAAACACAAAAACACAAAATATTTTTGTAATTTTTGAAAAATTTTCAATTTTTTTGTATTTTTCGAAAAAATTTTGGACTAAAAATAAAATCAACACACAAACTAAAAATAAGGTACTGATCAACTAATTTCCTCCCCAAACCTAAATGAGACATTGTCCCCAATGTCTTAAACAGTAAAAGGAGAGTTAAGAAGGTCGTACCTGGTTAGCTAAAATCTACAGGAAATTAAAGGTTAAGATCCAGATTAACACGACGCCTCTTACCACGATCGTCCTCAGACCAATCTATCTTTGAAAGGATAGGGTCAACTTGTGGTTCATAGGCTATGAGTTGGTCTATTAGATCCGGAGCAGTTCTGGCAGTAAAGAGGAGTTCTTTCAAAGGTTTTGACACGAACCCATTTCTCCGAGCATCATCAAGAAACACACAAAGAAAATCATAAAATCCATCAATGTTGAGCAGTCCAAGCGGTTTCTGGTGTATGTTCAGGTTCGCCCAAGATAGAACTATAAAAATTTCCTCCAATGTACCCAAGCCACCTGACAAAGCGATAAAAGCATCAACACGGTTAATCATTTCTACCAATCGTTCAGACATACCTGGCACGATCAGTTCCTCTCCGTTTGATGATCCAATAAGATTTGCCTCTGCCAAGGGTTTTGGGATGATTCCCAAAACATGACTGCCTCCCTCCTGTACAACCTTTGAAACGATCCCTATAAGTCTAAGATTTCCTCCGCCATATATTAAGTGCATATTCCTTATAGCTAAGACTCGACCCAATTCATGTGCTGCTTCTACGTATTGTGGTTTAGCACCAATACTACTACCGTAAAACACACATATGTTTTCAACTCGTCTTCTTGAAGTGGCTTCCATTTTTTATGTAATTCTTTCTCAACTCTGGATGCCTTCAAAAGTGCAATGACGGGCTGAATTTATAGTACTTGAAAAAGGGTGAGTAAAAATAGCACAAGTATCTTCCAGAGGACGATTAGTAGCGAAATAATATCGTGATAGTCAAAAATATCTGGATCTTGTCTGAGAAAATAAAAGAAAACAACAAAAAAAATCACAATTATTAAGAAAAGACAAAGAGATATAATATTTACAAGAAAAGTAACGGCTTGATTGACGTCTATGCGTCAGGGACAAGCTTCCCATCCAATTTTCTTATAAATTGGCAAACAGGGTCTTTTTGAGTCAGATTCCCGAGACTTAAAAATTGTCTTTCCTTTTGGAATTATGCATATAACATGCGAATTTCATGATACACACATCCACTAGGATGCGTCTCAAGAGTTTTAGATATGTCATCCAAAGACTCCTTACTCAAGCCATCCCTAATGAAGTTAATTTTATCTTCATGGTTATCGGACACCATTCCTAAAGAACGACAATGAGTATTACAAAACATGCGAGCACATTTATAACAAACACATATTCTTTTGGCTCTTCTCTTTTTAGCATATGTGCTCTTTCCTAAGCCAGGCAGATGTGAAATAAAAGAGTCAGAAGACTCACCTGCCAATCGAACTCGTGCTTCAATTAACCAACGAATGTCAGTAGGAATACCTTTGATCATCAGTAGTCTCATCCGTTCTAAGCGAGCTATGTAAACTTTCGTCAGAGATTTTTGAGGGAGAGAAGGAAATTGCTTGTGAATATTTGCGAGAGCATCTTCCATCTTGAAATGACTAAACCTGCAAAAATTAAACGCACAAAAATAAAACACACCAAATCACAATATATACACAAATTGCATGGGTTGCCTCCCTGCTAGCGCTAAGTTTAAAGTCGTCAGCCAGACTTGACTTCTCGAACATTAGGCTGGATCTGAAAGTGTGACACTTTCTTTTTGTCGCTCAAATGATTCTCCCCAGTAGTGCTTGACACGCTTGTTTTTAACCTTGAAAGTTTTGTTAGCGTCAGGATCATGTATCTCAACGGCTCTATTTGGTAAAACTTTGGTGATCACAAATGGACCTGACCACCGTGATTTTGGCTTCCATGGGAAGAATTTCACCCTTGATTTGTTAACAGTACCTTCTGCCCTGGTTCCAGTTGTATGCGCACTAACTTCTCATCATGTCTTTTCTTGCCCTTTTCTTTGTACAATTTGGCATCCTCAAAAGGCTGATTGTGAAATTCCTCCAATTCGTTTAGCTGGTGGAACTTTTTCTCTTCTGTTGCTTGTAGTGCAAGATTTGGCTCCTTCAGTACAAAGACGCTTTATCTTTAGGCTCCACAGGCAATTGACATGTTTTAAGTTTGTCAGTAGAACTTTGTCTTTCATCAGAGTTTGAATGGTACTGTGTATCACATCGAGTTTGAAACATTCCTCCTTCTTTTCATCATCTGGGAAATTCATGGCCTTGAAAACATTGAATGTTACTTCTTGGTCCTGTACCCTCATGGTTAATTCTCCTTTTGTACATCAATAATGGTTCAACCTGTAGCCAAGAATGGTCTCCCAAGGATGATTGGCACGTCTGCGTCTTCCTCCATATCAAGGACAATAAAATCTGCTGGGAAAATGAATTTGTCAACCTTGACCAGCACATCCTCAACTACGCCTCTTGGAAATACGAGCGTTCTATCAGCAAGTTGTAGTGAGACTGAAGTTGGCATTGTTTCTCCAATCTGTAATTTCCTGAAAATAGAAAAAGGCATTAAGTTAACACTCACACCTAAATCACACAGAGCCTTACCAAAGTTATGTTCTCCTATGACACAAGGAACAATGAAACTGCCAGGATCTTTCAATTTTGGGGGAAGTTTCCTCCGAATGATAGCGCTGCATTCTTCTGATAATGCTACTGTCTCGTAATCTCCCAATCTCCATTTTCGTGAAAGAATATCTTTCATGAATTTGGCATAGGTGGGCATTTGTTCCAACGCTTCTGCAAATAGAATGTTGATATGCAGCTTTTGTAAGATCTCCACGAACCGAGAAAACTTCTTGTCTAATTTTTTCTTCTGAAGACGTTGAGGAAAAGGTGGAGGTGGAATGATCTGTTCTTTTTCCTTTACTTCTTTTTCCTCCATCTGTTGCTTTGTTTCTTTTGGAACTTCCTCATCAGTTGTTTTGGCTCCAACATCATTGTTGATTTCAGTACCGCTTTTTAACATGATGGCATGACATTGCTCATTCCTAATGTTCCTTGGATTTGGCTCTGTGTTGCTAGGAAGGGTACCTGGCGGTCTGTAACTCTGAGCATTTGCCAGTTGTCCCATTTGATTCTCCAGTGCTTTAATAGAAGCAGATTGACTTTGAATTAATGCTGCTTGGGATTGAAACATAACATTATATCTTGCTGCGTGAGAGTCGTGTTTTGCTTCTATTTTTTTCAAGTGGGTCAACACTTCTGTTATTCCTTGTTCATTTGCCTGCTCCTGGCTTTTGTTCTGTTGTTGGAATTCAGGTGGTGGATAGTTCTGTTGTTGGCCTGAATTATTGCTCCATGAAAAATTTGGATGATTCCTCCACCCTGGGTTGTAGGTGTTGGAATATGGATTGTTCCCTTGTCTGTTGAAATTGATGACATAATTCACCATTTCTTCAAGTTGGTTCGACTCTAGTGCTCCTCCATATGGTGAACTTGTGGATCCAGTGGAGTTTTGTAAGTTATTTCCAATTTTCTTCAACTAAGAAATTGTTTCTATGATTCTATGCTTCAACTTGAGTAGCTTAGAATTTTCTCTAATGTTTAATTATGTTAATTAATGTGTTGGAAACTTGTTTGAAGGTGTTAAGCATGTATGATTAATTTATAAGCTTATTAGTGTAATTAAGCTTAATAAAATAATTAGAAAATTAATGTTGCCATTATAGAGTTGCTTAGCCATTCATAAATAACCTAGAATTTTTCTTGAGTTGTTTCATGATGGTGAGACTTGATTGGTTTGGTAATTGGATGATTAAAGTGTTGAATTTTGTCAATTTAATGTAAATTGTCCAATTTGAGTAATTTGTGAAATTAGGGTTCTTAACCCATTCAAATTTTGGGGTTTTTCATATATATGATGTATATTTAATGAATGTCAAGTTTGGGATTGATTGGATTTGATCTTGATGTGTTTTGAACAAATTGGGCCAAATTGCAATTAATACAAGTTCTGAGCTGTTTTCGTAAATTCTGGAAAATTCTGGGCCTTTTCAGAAATTTTGGAAAGTTTTTGGATTTAAGTTGCAAATTTTAAGAATTATTTTAGGATTGATTTGGATTCAATTAAATATGTAATTGACATATTTAAAAACTAAAATGATTAAATTGCAAAACTTTGGGGTCTTATTACAATTAATGATAAATCTGATTTTTCAGATAAAAATTCAGTTTTTATTTATTGATTAATTAGAGTAAATTAGTTTATTTTAATTGCCCAAAAAAATATTTATCGAAAATTGTTTCGGAGTGAAAATATGCGAAAACGGTGAAAACTGGCGTTACCAGGTAACAGATGCCCAAACAGTGAACTGGGCACTGTTCGGGCAGCCCACGAACTGTCCAAATGTTTTTGGGGCTGACCTGGGCAGTCCCCATGTACATAGATCGGTCGGTTCGGCCGAAAACGCATTTTATGCTATTGCGGAAAAATGTTTTCGTAAAGGTTTCGCGCGGTGTTTACATATTATTTATGTCGTTATATGATATCGAATAAATATGTTTAGGTGAAATATGAATGAATTATTAATATTGGATATTAAATAATTTATTCGTAAGTTTAAAAATTTTAAACTACGTTTTCGCCCGGACAGCGCTCCTTCCGCTGCGCCTCACTGATTTGACCCCAACAAAATGGTATCAGAGCGAGTCTGATCCTGGACGCCCGATATGATTAGCCCTTTAAAATTCAATGTTTAATTTAATCATTACTTTATACATGCATGTGTTTTTTTAATTTGATTAAATAAAGTAAAAGCATCTTTTGTTGGAAAATCCCCAATTTAAATAAGGTTTTAAGAAAGTGACTAGTATTAGGAATACTTGTTTCTTCGTCCGCCTTGTCAATACAGATGTAAATTTTTCCATGATGCTATGGCTGTAACGTGCCAAAGCTGTGCAGTTATAGTTGAAGGTAGTTCATTTGCGCCGGTAGAACTTATATGATAAGAGACAAATTCAAGTGAAAGTGGAAATCCTGAACGTGCCAAAGCTGTCAGGACTACATCGGTAGCTTGAGTTTGTCATTGACAAGTTTAACCTTGATACGCCTCCTTGTGAACGTGTCAAAGCTATCATAACGAGAAACGATCATGACCGAACCCATGAGTCACAATGAGTGTGATTGACAATGAGTTGTCTACCTAAAGAATATACGTAGGCGAGAATGTGCCAAAGCTGCGAGTCGAAATATATTCATAGGGTCCACTTCTCATTATGGAATTCAATTTAATTATTAAATTCTCGTTTCCGTTGGGGATTACGGTATTACGTAAAGTAGTGGGAGGCACTGCTAGGTTAAAAATCCTTAACTTATGCGGTATGTAATATTATGTAAATTGCCGCTCCTGTTTTTCCTTATTCTATTAGTTTGATAGAATTAACTTTTTTCCGCTGCATGCATATTATATATGTTTTCTGACTTCAATTATGGTTGCAGATTTCTATAATAGGTTCTAGATTAGAATTGATAATGATATAATCCTTCTAGACAAAATAGTTTCTTATGTAGTAAATATTGACATGAATTGGTATTGTCTCAAGATTCTTCACTGGCATTAAGAAAACCCAATTAGGTATTTGTTTATCTAATAATGACATTTCTTGGCTTTAGTGACATTAAGAGGTCACGTGTCAGACACTATTTATTTTTCGATTATTTGCTATTGTTGTAAATAATTTGAAAGTAAATAATAAAACTAAAGAAATAAGATGCGTATAGTTGTGTATAGAAAATTTTAATTTTCACAATACGACAACTATAGATATTGGATATCAGATCTCCCGTCTAGTTATTTAAAATATTGTTGAATGGTTGTTCGATATTTGATATCAGAACTTGCGACTATTTGATAGTTACTTCTTCTTTGTAAACAGTTGTTACATATTTTAAAATTACTAGTAGTATCATTAACGAATAGATAAATATTAAGAAACATATTCGGTTAAGTAAATAACTTAGAACATTTCTTTTATGAGATTTTATCACTTAAGTATTGCATGTTTATTCCATATGGTAAATGATGGTCTGATATTAGATCACACCAGATATCCTTATCCATTTAACAAATACACTATTCATGAAGGTGACTAAATCTCATTTAATCAATGACTGTCATTGGACCAGAAAATTTATTAAATTGATACATTAGATGTGTGTAATTTAATGAATTGTAAATTGTTTAGGGTAGTTTTCTTTACTCCGTAACTTAGTCAATGAACTGTCGTGACTTAGTTACGTGTTTCTGATGAAACGAGGATATAATATTTTGACCGGTTCAAAGATATTCGATCTGAAGTTTTGAAAACTGTACCTTTAAAATTCATCAAGAGTCTTTGAATTGTTCAAAAATGTTTGATACGATCAAACATATGAATTTATGGCAATTTTTTCAAAGGTTATTCGAAGAATTTAATTCTTACATCAATATTATTCTTCCACGATTCTATATTGATGGAATTGGTTATTGGAAGAAATCGAATCTAATGCTATTTGATTCGTTTGATATTGAGAGTTACCGAATTAGTTTCAATACTCTTGGGGTTATGCTCCAGTAACACCCATTCATCTTTTTTAATTAATGTTCCATTAGTTTCTACAGTTACATATATGATATGTATAAGTAGAAAATTTGAATCTTGAAAAGTTTGAGATTTGAATCTATCTTTTTTATAATTGTTATATAATTGATATTACTTGCGCCTCAGAGGTACGAGTTGAAGTTTATCATTTATTTTATTTAATAGAATATTGCGTTCTATTTGATAGAATATCTTTTCTACAATCTCGAGTAATAAAATTATTTATTACTTAGTGTGTTACATTGGATGTTGACTATTGTAGAAAAGACTTGACTTATTGAAGTCAAATATGGTGATAAACTTTAAATGGAACTACATAATTAATAAGAGGAAAATACTCTTTAATTACTTCCATATAAGTGATATAGGATGTCAGAATCATTTGCAAAGTATTTGATACTTAATGGTTCTGTTGTTTTCTTATTGAAGAAAATTATCCTATAACTTATAGTGGGAGCGATATTTGCTATTGATTCCAGAAATTAGCATTAGACTAGAGATCTAAGATTGTTCATAGCTTACTACGATCAAGATTGGAACTTGATTGAGTTTTTATTATGAATGGTTCAAAAATGTGCAAATGGTTTACGCAGCAAAAGCATAGTGAGCTTATTAAAGGTTTGACCTTTAGAGTATGACAGTGAGAAAAATTATCCTCAGCAATCTATTGTAGATTCTGAGGAAACTTGTCTATAGTCGCACTGATTGAATAATTAAGATCTGTTGGTTAATGGTGATATTAAATTGTATATTTTAGTTAAAAAAAATACAAAGTGGCATTTCTGAAATGGTTTCTTCAGATAAGAGATCCATTATGATTTCTTAGTTTGAAGAGTTCGTTCTGGAATGGCCTTGGAGTTTGTATTATGCTAAGATTACAATTTAGTATATTAGCTTATAGAGCCTATTGTAGACTCAGATGAGCTATTATGGTAATAATGAGATGTTTATGAGGTAAAAGATTTACCTGAGTCTTATTTTCTCCATGAAAAATGTGGGAGTTGTCTCTATTATATTTGATATAAAGTTTTATATATGATATAAAACTAAGAGACTTGTAAGAGACTTGTGAGATACTCCCATTCGTCGTATATTAGATATGATTTAATATAGGACACAACAAGACTATCTGTAAGACAGTTAGTAAAACTGTTTGACAGTTAGTAAAACTGTTTGACAGTTAGTAAAACTGTTTGAGAGTTAGTATATGTCTAATGTATAGTATTCATCTTTCGTAAATGGTGATTCCTTTTTAGAAAGAGATGTTGACTAGAATGTCTAATCAATCTTATGCATCATAAGATAATGGCATAATGAATACTTTATTGAGTACGATAAGAGATATCAATTTAATCGTAATTGTTACGAGTTATTTTGATATCCTCTAGACCATAAGATGTGTCTTGAAACATATTATTTATTATCTTTGAGATATTAAAAATGAGTTTCTAATTAATGGAGAATAAATTTGCAACTATTAGGGTCATATTAGTTTTGAGTCTAATTATGACGTTAAACAGTCTACGTCATAAAGAGTCAGAAAAGATGTCGTGAGAGTGTCGCAGATGATTCTACTGTTTGAGTTGAATTAGTTGCAACTTATGAAGTATTGGCTTATGAAGTTGCATATTGACCTTGTAGATTAGAAGTTTCTTATTAGTGTTGTGTTTGCGGTTGTTTACATAGTATTTTGGATTTGATCCGTAAATACTTAGACAATTTAGTAGCTAAAGTACAATGTTGATATGGCATCTGATTCATATTGATGTAGAACTTAGTTTCTACAAAAATATGAATGATGCTTGCTAAGGAAAATGATTGTGTTTGTTAGACAAACTCAATATGTCATAGCGGACTTACTTGTTGTTTCCTACCTCTTGAGCGCTAGGTGAGTTCTTGAGGGCCATTAGTATGTGATACGCATTGGGATGTGTATATGATGCCATGGATTGGCACTAGAGCAAGTGGGAGAAATTGTTAGGGTTGGTGCTCTGAGCGTCAATCCTGATCGTATTTATGTCCGATTCATGAATATGAGCAATACCTTTTTTCCATAATATTACTAATATTAATGGTAGAACCTCTTGTCTTTTATATACGTATTCGATCTAATTTCGATTAGATTGAAACTAAATCTGGTTTAGTGATATGTATATATATTGGACAAAGACCCTAGGATTTACAACGTAGTGCACAGTTACAATATTGTTTGTAATTGACATTGGGAAGTGTCACTATAAGTTGTATATACTTAAATTAATTTCTTGATCAAGATTTACTGACACGGATCGGTTAGCAAAATACGTTGAGACTAGTACATGTAGTATATCGGACTTGGTCCGATGGTTTATCCTAATGAACCATGAGTCTTGGGAGACTCGTATAGACGTGTAGGTGTTTATTTGATAAAGACTGAACGACTCACCGAAGATTTCCTAATAGATGGTACACCAACGTCAATAGGAATATTCTCGGGTTGAGTAGCATAGTGATTCTTTGACTTGAGATACCACTGTGGATATATAAGTTATCCTCCACACTTAGATGGCATTCACGTCACCGATCTATTTAGATCAGACCTCCGCCAGTTCGTTGGGTGTGGACTCATGCTCATGATATCCTGTGAGTATCAAGAAAGGATCCGTCAGTTCTGTGTACAGAGCATAGGTAGTCCATTTATGATTATCAATCTGTTAAATCTATCGCCATAGTATACTTCGGAAGTGAGTTTCGAATATTATTTAGAGATTGCTAATAGATACGTCGAAGAGATTATTCCTATAGGGATTTGATGTTTATATCTATATCTATATCTCTGGGATAATCCAAATACCTGTGACAGAGGGATTATACGTATGCAGTGACCTCGACCTGTATGATTCAGCGAGTTTATCTGTGGTCGTCATAATTTACGGGTGGGTGAATTATGGACACGAAATTTATTTCCGTGACTAATATGCCTGAATCTAGAAAGTCTCACTAATCAAATATACTCGTAGAGCACTAGGGCAACTGTTATGAATAATACTGATTATTTATAACTCGTTTAACGATTAAACGGAAAATACATGCAAAAGGGACCAAATCGTCATTTTTGAATTAATGTGTATTTTTATTCAATACTTGATTTTATTAAATACACATTAATTAAATATTAAATTGTGATATTTGACATATATCATTAATATATGTATTTGAGATATTTTATGTAAATATAATACATATATTTAAGATATTTTTATTTAATTATTTAATTGTTTAATTGTTAAATAATTAAATTATTTAAAATAACAAATATCTTTTACATGATTTATTTTTGGAAATGGCAAGTTATGATTGGTAACACTTGTATGTTTACTTTATATAGGATAAATGTTATCCTTTTATTATGTAAACATGTTCCAATTAAAATGAAATAAATTACAAAATACTTATTCTTTTTCTTTATTACTCACGACAATAAGTAAGAAAATATATAATTATTTTTGTTTCATTTCTTCAAGACAACACAAGGTTTTCAAAATTCACTAAGTTCAAAATTGAGAGGAAAAAGTGAAGAAAAATTTGAGAAAAGCTTGGAAACTTGGAGTTTTGTAAGTTATTTCCAATTTTCTTCAACTAAGAAATTGTTTCTATGATTCTATTGTTGGATAATTATGACCCATAGCATCACTATTTGTACAGAACATGGTGTTGTTGTACAAATTAACTATGTGACAAAGGAAATTGCTCTTTTATCATTTGTAATTGGATTACTCGAATATATAAATGATAAAAGTCCTTATGATTAGTTCCAGATTAATAAAATATGAGACAGTATTAATCCACAAAGGTTTAATCATTAAATATCCCTAGTCGTAGTATTATCGAGATTGGATATCGATAATACGGAATATGCTAGTATTATACTTGTGCATGTTATGGAAGCGTAACGTCATAATTCTCATATATTTGGGTATTGGATACTCATGCAAGTGTAATATGAGAATCTGTTTACCGATGGTACGGAAACAGCTTCGATCTGGATAGACCCCTCAGAATCTCATTGGTAGTATGACTATGTGTCTATGGGAATCCGAATCAGGGTATGTGTATTTGGTCTTAACCTGAGACTTGCATCGCTAATACTTGCGACAATCAATATACTTTGGTTTTGGTCGTCCATGGCTTTAACAGGTTCTGTGTACGTCTCTTCTGGGTATACTGAGAATCGTAGTGTATTGGGTGTGATGTCAAGATGGAAGTATCACTTCAGTCATATGGAGATGATGATCACACAGGGATACAGAACCGGTACTCTAAGTGCTATAGCCATCGGGAAAGTATGACTTGGTCATGACTTTCCGATCATAAAGAGACTAGTTGCTTGTGATCAGATATATGCTTCGTACGGGGCAGACACAACTCCAGCCCCAGGCCTTGCATGTGACATCCGATACTGGATCGTAATACGCAGTACTACGTATACTACGCCTGACAAAGATCTTGTATTCCGTAGCAGAATATTTCTGGAGAATTCTGTAGGCACGGTGCTTTGCTAGAAGCCAACCATGTCTTGTAAATCGGTAGAAACGTGGTACCGGGTACGCACGTGTTCAGATAGTCCGATGACCGTATTTACTGCCAACATATCCAGGGATCTCTTGGGTCGCATCCCAAAGATTCACTAATGATGTTTGACTCGAATAATATTAATCTAAGATTAATTAAGAGAGAGAATATTAATCTGGGATTAATTAAAAGAGAGAAAATTAATCTGGGATTAATTACGGCAAGAATTAATCTAGGATTAATTGCGTCGAGAATTTATCTGGGATTAAATTCGTCGAAAGGAGAGAACGCGATTAATTTGGAATTAATCGGTAAAATAAATTTAATAGTTAAATTAGATTTTACTATTTAATTTATTTAATTGGGCTAAATAATATTAATTCGCGAGCGATTTTCGTAATAATTTTACTAGGTATTATTATTTAATTAAATTGGATTTAATTATGCCGCGATGAAAAATTCGTTTAATCGGATTAAACGAATCTGAGCCCGAAGTGTGTTGAGCAAGCCCACTTAAATTTTGAATTTAAAGTGGGGCCCACTTCACTTACATCATTAGTCATTTTGGTGATAGATATGAGTGATGATTTTTGGTGGAAACTTGTAAAACACTCTTTGACGCCATTGACTTTCTTCTTTGATTTATGAAAAAAGCATTTTAGCTTCTTTTACAGGCTGCTCTCTCTCTGAAATATAACTTGGCCGAATGAGAAAAGCAAATGGGTTGAGGCTTCTTTTCTTGGTTTTTTCGAGAAGCATTTTAGCTTCTTTTATAGACTGCTCTCTGACTTCTCTCATGAAGACCGAAAAGATTGCTTCTCTTTTGAAGAGTAAAATGGTCTCTGACCTAAGCTATTGGCCACTGTTTTTCTTTTGAAGGAAAAAGGCAATTGGCTTTCTCCTTTTAGAAAGGTTGATGGCCTATGTATTTGCATATAGTGTCGTTTGCTTCCTTCTCTCCATAGGGCAAATTTACTTCTCCTAGGGAGATCAAATTTGTTCCACTTGTTCTAGCTAGCACTTATGGGAGTCAAATGAAGGTGATAGAGATACTCACCCAAGAGTTTGGAAGCTTCAACATCCATGAAAAGTTTTTAACTCAACCGATCAATGTAAGTCTTCCGCAACTTATTTTTGATTATTATTCACACACGAATCACGCTTAGAGATCCGTGGCATGTCTAGGACACCAACATCTATGCTTCAACTTGAGTAGCTTAGAATTTTCTCTAATGTTTAATTATGTGAATTAATGTGTTGGAAACTTGTTTGAAGGTGTTAAACATGTATGATTAATTTATAAGCTTATTAGTGTAATTAAGCTTAATAAATTAATTAGAAAATTAATGTTGTCATTCTAGAGTTGCTTAGTCATTCATAAATAATCAAGAATTGTTCTTGAGTTGTTTCATGATGGTGAGACTTGATTGGTTTGGTAATTGGATGATTAAAGTGTTGAATTTTGTGAAATTAGGCTTCTTAACCCATTCAAATTTTGGGGCTTTTCATATATATGATATAATTTGATGTATGTCAAATTTGGGATTGATTGGATTTGATCTTGATGTGTTTTGAACAAATTGGGTCAAATTACAATTAACAAAGGTTCTTGGCTGTTTTCGTAAATTCTGGAAAATTCTGGGCATTTTCGGAAATTCTGGAAAGTGTCTGGATTTAAGTTGAAATTGTAAAAATTATTTTGGGATTGATTTGGAATCAATTAAATATGTAATTGACATATTTAAAAAACAAAAATGATTAAATTGCAAAACTTTGGGGTCTTTTTACAATTAATGATAAATCTGATTTTTCAGATAAAAATTCGGTTTTTATTTATTGAGTAATTAGAATAAATTAGTTTATTTTAATTGCCCATGAAAAATAATTATCGGAAATTGTTTCAGAGTGAAAATATGCGAAAACGGGGAAAAACGACGTTACCGGGTAACGGCTGCCCAAACAGTGAACTGGGCATTATTCGGGCAGCCCACAAACTGTCCAAATATTTTTGGGGCTGACTTGGGCGAGTCCTTATGTACATAGATCAGACGGTTCGGTCGGAAACGCGTTTTATGCTATTTTACGGAAAAACGTTTTCGTAAATGTTTCGCGGTGTTTACATATTATTTATGTCGTTATATGATATTGAATAAATATGTTTTGGTG
>SKCR01036567.1:0-68879 GCA_019454045.1 Zanthoxylum bungeanum | reverse complement strand
CTGATGTTGTATTTGAGCCCTGAGGATGCTGCAGAGTAGTAAGAACCTCCTGAGCTTTTATACACTGTGTTGGGCTTATAATGCTCTTCTGAAAATGATTGGGCAGTGTTTATTCACCTATTCCGTTTGAGTTATTTATAGTATCTACTGAAAAGCCACCTTTTTCAATTTAGTGTTATTCTATAGTGTCTGTTATGATGCCATTTCTCTCTTAAGGGTTATTGCAGACTATAGGGCTGTCTGTGGTTAGTGATTAAAGGGCAAAACATGTGTCTGTCTTTTGCTACTTCTTTCACTAGAAAAAGTACGAACTCTGTACCTTCTACAGCTCATCCATAAAGAATTTGGGGGTCTTTTCTTATTACGTGAGTGAATTCCTTCACCAATGAATTGTTATGTTTGGGTCCAATGCTCAAACTAGTTGAGTTTTCAGAGAAAAGGAGATTGAATGCTATAGCTATATCATGGTTAGAGTTTCTTTGGAAGTACAAAGTCCAAAGAAAATATATTTTTTCCTATAGGTTTCTAGGGTTGATATTATGTCATTTAACAATTCTTTTATTTATTACGTTACTGTTTACATGGATGCTTGTTGTAGTTCTGCAACAATAGGATTAAAATGAGAATGAGATTCCATGTGTTTTGAGGTTGGGATTTTGTTTAGTGTTTGGAGATTCGAGATTGTAGAAATGAATTTTTTTGAAGCCAAGTTGCCAAAAGATTCCTTTACCATAACTCTTTTCTTGGTCTTCTTGAGATTTTAAAAGGCAAAAAAAAATCTTTTTATATATTCTTCATGTCTTGATCTTTTTCTTATTATTCTCTGTTATCAAACTTAGCTTAAAATTAAGGTGTGGCATAGCTCAACTCTGGAATCCTATCTTTTGTCCCTTTTCTTGTTTCAGTAAACTTAAATGAACTCCACTAAATCTTAGATAAACTCATATAAACAAAAATCTATACTTCTATCTGGCCCCTATGGCATGAGACTATAATGCTCTATGAAATGGAGAGAAATTTTTTTCTGGTGGTCAAGCATCAGAAGAACCCATTCTAAGTGATTGAATTCCTCTAGGTGATTTTTCAGTCTTACTTTGTATCACATAATAAATTGTTCATGGACTATCTTAATGTTTTTTGTAGGATTACTTGCTATGAAAGTAGGTCCAATTAGGTATTCAGATGAGCTTGCACACATGCACATACACATTCTTAAAGTAAAACACACCTAAAATATAAACTAGAGAAGTTATTTTGGAAATTAAAGGAACTGAAGCAGCAAATTAGTTATAGAAATTATAACATAGTCATTTCAGATGGACCAACTATAAAAATAAGAAAGTGAAAGTTTAATTATGAATTATATCAAACTTTTCCTATAATGGGAGCCTTGTGCACTTGGTACGACTCTTCAATTATTTTTATGGTATAATTGATTGTTGGAGGATACTTGAATGTGGGGGATTTGGCCAAAAATCAAATTTCCATTCGAAAATCCATTCCAAAGTCCAAACAGTATGTATATCTAGGTTACTTGCTTGTCTTCATCTAAATCTCATAATTTTCCATGACTAAAGAAAATCTGGGTAATGAAGGCTTGTGTTGTGATTTTCAATTCATTATCTCTTAGAAAAATAAAGATCTTCTATTGTTGATTTTCTTTTCATTTTTGATGAGATATTGAAGTTTGTTTAATTTAGGAACCTTGTAACATCCCCCTCACGGAGATGCTACCGACAGGCGATAGGTTACCCTATCACTCTCAGCCTCTAACTAACTGATTGACTATTTGAACTCTACTGTTTTTCTAGTTATTTGACAAACACGAATCACACACACACACTAGAGGACTACTTGCCCAACTTAATTTCATTAAGCAACCTTTGTTATTTACAATTCTGAACTTGCTATGCTAAACTCTGGTAACTTCGACTCTGACAACCTTAAGTAATGACTCTCATGCAAGTTATACATGACTTGGACTTTAACTCTTACAACATTTACTTTGACTGATCCATATACCTCATACCTGACTGATGTGTGGACTCAATAACCCTTGTGACTGCCATCGGTATCCATTTTCTCGAGCTCGTCCTCTGATTAGACCTGCAAAACGGAAGACACTGGAGAGTGGGGGTTAGATCGTTTGAACGACCTAGTGAGTGGACAATTTAAAACAAGAACTAAAATGCATTATGAAAAATTTATTTTCTGAAATCAAAATCATCTCATTTTACAAGAAAACTAATCTTTTCTGAAAACTCTTTTTTTGTCTGAAAAAAATCTTTCTACAAAACTTTTCTGGAAACTTCTTTCTTTATGTAAAACTCTGAGATTTCTCGTAAAACTAATTCTTTCTGAAACTCTTTCATAGAAATATTCTTTCTGAAAATATCAAAATCTCATATGGAAAACAACTGACGTATGGGAGCATTACGTATCGCCGTCCCCCCACACGCCTAACTAGTGCCTTGGGGCGTTACGTCTCGCCGTCCCCCAAGTTACTGAACTAGAAACAAGAGTGCTAATCAATGTTTTCATCCTGGCCCTGAAACTAGGATCTAGGGGCGTCATATAGCACCGTCCCCTAGTCCTGAAACTACATGTGCATATGTCTGTTGTATCCGTCAATTCCATAATCCGTCAATTCCAAAAGTGACATGAACCAAGGCACACTCGAAGCACTAGGGGACACGACCAACATCAAAGTAGAACCATTGCAAGTACCAACGGGGCCAATCACAAGAAAGAGGTTTTTCCCCCAATCTATAAAAAAGTCATAAAAGAAATCATCTCAAAATATTAAAAACATGATAATATTTCTCAACCGGTCCAAAAATATTTTTCACTCAAAGCATTTTGGCAACTTGGCGTCATCTCAAAGTATAACTTGAATATAAATAAATTCATATCACTTTATAAATCAAATAATCAATAAAACATTATGAAAATAAAATATCCACTCATTTATTTGGAAGCTGACTGGCACTACTTCACGGTGTCGAAGAAAGTCACGGTTCTTGCCGATAATATGCATGGAAATGGACTTGGAAATTAACCCCTTTCTCTAGAGAGTGGCGTGATATGAGAAGAAAAGAGAGCTTCTTGGTTTGCTTACTCACGTTTTTTTCTTTGTCAAATTAAGGTGGATGATGAATAGTGTTATTTATAACAGAAAGCTGAATTTTATTAATAAAATAATGCTAGAAATCAGAAAAATGTGGAGATTTCTAGAGCAGTTCACGTGTAACACTGTTCATGTGGCGCGTGTGCCACACGCGTCGGTGGCTGCTGTCAGAAACCGTTTTGTAATGGCTAATGAAAACAAATGAAAAGAAATAACAGCATCATTCCATTGATTTTAACAGTCCAGCATGTGTTTACAAACAGGTTTAATAGAAAGAAAAACAAACAAGAGACCACAAAGAAACCTTACAAGCAGACCACCCACTGGTGCTGCCAATTTCCCCTCTCCTCTCAACAAACTCCAATTACAAAAGTCCAAAAAAGATGCTCTCATCAGACGAAATTAACAAATATATACAAACACTCACACACACCATTCCTGCCCTCATCATTACTCCTAACTAATTTCCTGCCATGTCAGCAGCCACCAGAATCTTCCAAGACAGTTGGTCTCCCCTCTGCTCCATTCTTCTTTCAAATACATGATGCATTGTAGGCCCAATCCTTGAAACAACATGTGTTGGGCTAATGTTAATACCCATCTCAGGTTCTTCAGTTGGGCTAACATTGGTGCCAATCGAGGGTCTAATAAGTTGTTGCTCCAGGTCCCTAACAATTCCTCCCGTCGTAACAATGGACTTGTCCCCAAGTCCCTATCTTTGCCTGCTACAAGCTCGACCTGTTGCTCATCATCCAATAATCTCTCAAAAGTACAAATTGCAGATTCCACCACTATACTTGAATCAGGCTGCATGAGTGATATAAGGGGTTGTATGCCTCCCGAAACAATTGGAATTGCTATGATATTTGCATTATCAAACTTAACGAAATAAAGTTCTGCTGCATTTCCCTTCAAATCCAGTGATGCATTGGATGATAATATTTTGTATAGACTCTCCAGTGGATTTCCTTCCTTGTCAGTCAATAAATATGCTTTTGAAGTATTTCCCGATGTCAATTTGACCAAGCAACCTCCAGCTCAAATTCTGAAGCAGCGTTGAGCATGTCAACCAATGGTGAACAACCGGCCCGGCTAAGTCAGAAGAATCAGCTCTTACATCCTCGATTTCAAAAAATCGTTCCAAAACAACTTGATCGGGACTTTGTACCAAGAAAAATTCTTCAGGTAAAGTTACAAGGTTTTCCATTTCTGTTTCCACGTGACCTATTAACGATATCAACTCAGCAACATCACCTGAATTTGCAACAGCACCTGAATTTGCAACAGCTACATTTATTCCCTTACTTCCACTACTAACAAGACTAATCATTGCTTGGGCAATGAAAAATCTATCAATCACTCCTTCAGACCTCGGCATAAAAACAAGTGAAAGTAGGATACGAATTGTTGCAGGAGACATAACCATATTTGCACCTTGAAACATAATGGCCAGAAGCATGGCACAACTCCAATTGCCCTCTGTATCTTCAAATTTCGCCTTAATTGTCTTAATCTTTGCGTAATATCTCTTTCGTTGCTCGTACTTCTAATATTAAGAATCGACTCTCGAAACAAATCCAAATTCCCGTCTGGAATCTTCCCTAATATCTGAAAGTCAAGAAATGGATCGCCGACTGCACCGATTTTTAGTACTGTCTTCTTTGGTGTGGCTACACTACTACATATTGGCCGAGTTGAGCGAATGACACCATTCATTTCAGTCATTGCACGATTTCTCTCATCCTCATTTAAAAATTTGACAAACCCATATCCCTTGGAACGATCAGTGCTTAGATCAGTCACAACCCTGTCACCTCTAACAGATGGATATTGAGTTCGAAAGGTCTCTGGTAACATATAATTGATAACATCAGGTGTCAAATTCCCTTTGAGCGAAGTACCCCTGATGTCCGAGTACTCAGGAGTAACATAACCCGTTTTCCCTAAATCCATATCCACAAAAGAACTATCATTCAAACCACAAGAACCCACAAGCCTAGCAAATCCAAAATCTGTTATCCTACCATCAAAATCATCATCAAATAGAATCACCGTTGGACTAACAAGATGATGCATGTATGGAGGCTGACACTCATGATGAAGCCAAGCAAGCCCTATCGCAGCACCCATGCCAATCCTAAGGCAGGTAGACCAATCCAAAACTCCAAACTGTCTATTATCAACAACATCTCCATTCGACTGCCTAAGTGGTTCCAACCTACTCATCTCTGACCTACATTGCTTCTCCATTTCATTCCCATATCCACCGGATTGAGAACACTGGGCAACCAAAGAGGCCTTCGGAGAGTGGCTATTTCTTAGGGTCAACTGAACAAATGCAATTTGTTTGTACCCCACTTCTAGTTTGATTGTTGATGAAAGATTTAGGCAAAGAAGATGACGATCTGTGTTTCAAAATAGCAGCAACAGCAGAGCTTGGATTCGCAAGCCATGAAATGGTCGCCATTAAAGACTCATTGTTGGTCTTCAAATTTGGGTGTTTTGCTTTTCTATGGGCTTCTCTCGGCCCAATATGTCCAGTGGCCAACCCGGGTCCATTAGATGTCGGCTCAACTCCACCATCATAATACAAAACCAGTACAAAGCTTACATATCTCCACCCTGATGATACCACATCTATCAGCAGCCACAGCTCGCAAGAATGATTTCTTCTATCATCACCATAACGAGTTTACAGACATCGTTTGTCTCACACAGCCTAACTTTTCTCTCAATATTCTTTCCTGACCCTTTTATGAAATACCCCAAGTGGTGTTCACCTGGCAGCTCATTATCCTGAGAAACAAGCCTTTTAACCCTTTCTCCGTCAAAAAGAGAAAGCTCTTTTAGTTTCCTCTCACCCTCATCTTCGTCGATATTGGCTTCCTTTGTTTTTGATCTGTTGAGGAGGGCATCATCTAATTGATTAGTTTGATTAACCGATTGATCCCTGGTCAATTTTTGGTTCAAGTTCTCAAACTCTTCCACCTGTGTTTCCTCCACCCATAGTGCCTGATCCATCGCCTCATCTAAATAATCCACAACTACTAAGTCCATCCCCACTATTACCTCTAGGTGAAGGCCATTTAAAAAAACATTAATGTAAAAATCTTCAGTCGCAGGTGGTGCCCTCCTTAAACAACATTCAAAATCAGCTATGTACTCGCGAACTGATCTTTGCTGTTTCAGAGATAAAAATGTTGAGAAATCATCCATATCCATTTCCCCACGTTCAGATCCGGCAGGTCGGACCAATTGTTAGGCTCTGAAATTTTGTAATGGCTAATGAAAACAAATGAAAAGAAATAACAGCATCATTTCATCGATTTTAACAGTCTAGCATGTGTTTACAAACAGGTTTAATAGAAAGAAAAACAAACAAGAGACCACAAAGAAACTTACAAGCAGACCACCCACTGGTGCTGCCCAATTCCCCTCTCCTCTCAACAAACTCCAATTACAAAAGTCCAAAAAAGATGCTCCCATCAGACGAAATTAACAAATATATACAAACACTCACACACACCATTCCTGCCCTCATCATTACTCCTAACTACTTTCCTGCCATGTCAGCAGCCACCAGAATCTTCCATGACAGCTGGTCTCCCCTCTGCTCCATTCTTCTGTCAAATACATGATGCATTGTAGGCCCAATCCTTGAAACAATATGTGTTGGGCTAATGTTAATACCCATCTCAGGTTCTTCAGTTGGGCTAGCATTGGTGCCAATCGAGGGTCTAATAAGTTGTTGCTCCGGGTCCCTAACAGAAACACTGCTGACGATGACCAGAATATCCATTTCTTAGCCTAATTGAATCCAATTTTTCAAATCCTAAACCAAATTGACTTCAATTTTTCAAATCTTAAACCTAATTTATCTTAATTTGTCAAATTCTAACCCTAAATCTAATTGAATCCAAAATTTCAAACACAGCGAATTTTTTTTGAATAAAAAATAAAACCGTCTAGGCGTCGCCTAGTCCATCCGTCTAGACGCTGCCTAGAAGGCCTAGGCGCTAGCCACTCCCCCACCGTACGCCTAGCGCCTAACATTTCTCAGAACATTAATTATTATATTCAAGCATGTAAGAACTTGACGATTACATAGTGTCTGAAGATTAGCCACAAAGTTCGGTAGTCATTGAGAAAGATGACACACTTGTGACACCCACAAAAGAGGTACAACCTATCATTGATTTGTGTGAGATTGAGATTGTGCAGAAAGTTCTAATTAAGGGCGAATCACCTGCTTCTGAAGTTCATGTTTCGCCACTGTAAGAAGAGAATGTCCCTATCGGGACAGGTGTTATGGAAACTGAGATGATCAATGTGGTTATGCCAATTCCCATCGAAGACAAAAAAGTTTTGAAAAAGATCTGGTTGCACATGTGAATTCAATTGGAGAGTGCATGGAGCAAAAATTGAGGAAAGGCAAGTATGACTTGATGGTTGTTTGATCTTGGAAGCCTTCATCTCTTCAAGAGTCACTCACAAGCGAAAGAAAAAGAAGTATGGCCTCTTCAAAATTTCAAGAAAGATTAATGAAGAAGACTACAAGTTTGAGTTGTACGATGACTTGCTGCTACACTTCAAGTTTCATCCTCCAGGCGACGTGTTTGAGTTGCTCGACGATTTGTTGCTGCATTATAAGTTTTATCCTCCATACTGCATTCAAAACTCGAAACAAGTTTTTTTAAGAGGAGAATGATGACATATGGAAGTTTATTTAACTATGGAGTTTATTTTTGTTATTGGAATAACTTTAGTTGGGATTTTTTTTTTTTTTTATTTATTTTTTTTAATTGTTAGAAGCTGTTTTATTCCTAGGATTTATTCATAAAAGGATTATGGTTTAGCCACTATAAATAGGGTCGTTATTTTATTTTTCAAGAGACAATGAATTAAAGAAATAAAGAATATTATTGTGAGCAACAGCCAGTATGGCTATTTTCCCTATCCTTTCTCCTCCTCCTTTGAGCTAAACCCCGCCCCACTTTATCTCTCTGTGTTCAGCATCACTTTTCATTTTAACAATTCAAATAATATGCAATGTCTCTAATTGTTTCCTTTCAGTTTTTGGATGGCAGGGTAATATTTGTTGAAATTGCAAAAGCCAGAGCAGAGCTTCGCCATGCCTTTAAACAAACCCAGTGCAAAATTGAACAGCAATAGATGGCAACACTGTTTCACATATACTATTAAGATATGAGATGAAGCTGTTGGGTAACTATTGTCCTTTATCTCTTTACAAAAGATCGGTCAGACCTGTTAATCTCATGCAATCTGAAATTACTCTAGTCGAAGTCGTCAAGTTAACGAGGGAATTGAATCCACAAGACTAAAGGTATATATTTTTTCATCAGTTGCTGACTGCTGACTATTATTTACCTTTACTCGTATCATATGTAGCAGAATGCTAGATGAACACTTGTTATAAGGGGATAAGAAATAGGATTTCTTTTGTAACAGTTCAGGTTTCAGGAGTGTGGGGTATTTTCAGACTGCTCAATTTGTTGATTTAAGTAGGTCAAGGTTACAATTTGTTGATTTAAGTAGATTGGGGTTGTTTTTATGACATGGATTCTAAAACTTGTCGAAATTATATGATAAGGATCTTAAATAAAATTGGGCTTGCATAATGACGTCAAAAAATCCACATGGCTATTATATCTAGTGGGAAAAAAAGAGTCTATGTAAACACTCATCTTAGCCATTAGAATGGCCGGAACGGTAGGTGATCTAACGACGAAGATTCTATTACAAAATTATGTCAAGAAAGAAAGAAGAGTTGTTCAACCTACCTCTATATACTATATCAGGCGAGATATGGTTGGTTATAGGCACTAGGCAAACAAACAGAATTGATGCATTTAAATAAAAATGTCATTTTACAAGGCTAACAGGTTGAAAATTCTAGGATTTCAATATGGAAAACAGAAAAGAATTTAAGAAGTGTTGAATCTAGGTTTGAAATCCAACTGATGTGATTAGGGATTTAGCCAATTACCCACCTTATGACCTAGGTCCTAGGGGTACAATTTGTTTTTTTTTTTTTTTTTGCATATATTTATTATTGTTTGATTGTCACATGGCCATGTTATTCGATACATGGGTTTCTCTACCTTTCTTTACTATTAATATTTATCCAATCAATTTTTTTTTTTTTATTAATTTTCACATAATAATTTATCAATGTTCTAAAAAACGTTAGGTGAGGGAGTGCTTAATGCTTGAGCATTTTAGGCGTCGCCTAAAAGAATAGGCTAAGTGGGGTTATGCAGTTTTATTTTTTATTCAAAAAGTTGGAAAAAAAAATAAATTAGTAGAAACTTGCCTAGAACCGACTAGGTTGCCGCCTAAACCCACCTGACCTGCTTAGAACCTGACACCATCTACCAACCATTTTTATGCATAATCAAAACAGTTAATCAGAACAAATAAGCGCCGTCTAGCGCCTAAGGGGCCGCCTAGGCCTTTTATAGAATAGTGTAATTTATATAAAGTTTATATTCAAAACATTATTAAAGACAAAAATAATACCACATGAAATGCATAGGAAAAAAAAACCATTCAGTGTATGTTCTCTGGGAAGACCCCATGTCTTTTGGATGTGAATCATCAAGATTTTGAATGATACCTATTAAGAATTCATTGGAGATCGTGTTCCATGGGTGAAGCATTCTCCTGTTAATAATTGTTGAAGACAGCTTCAAAGTGCATGGAGACTTCATGCAGTAAAAGCCAAACCCACCGAAAGTTTGAAGAGAAGCTGTGGACAGCTTGTTTGCAAGCTCTGTGTGTGTATGAGTTGTAAACGTGTGCCAAACCGCGTGGCACTGTTCACGCGGTTTGGGCACTATAAATTGAGCCATAAACCATTGTTAGATGCATCCCAAACGTGAGTATAATAGAGAGTAAAGTGGTATGAGAGTTTTTTGTAAAGCTTGGGTTATAAAGCTTTGTAATTCTTTTGTTTGTAATATAAAAGAAGAGTTTTCTCTCCAATGACCTCTATTTGTGTGTGTTTCATCACAACAAGTGGTATCAGAGCTAAGGTTACTCGGAGGGATCCCGAAACTTAGAAACAGAGGTTCGGTTCGGAAAGTCGGTTCCGACGAAAGTTGTCGAAAATCGATTTTGAGCATACCATCAGACGTTTCACGGCGAGACGAGCACGGTGGTATTTCTCGGCGATCAAACAGAGCCCGAAGGAAGCCGCACGCGCCACACGCTCCGGACAGAAGCTTCGACACGCGCCCCAGTCGCAGTCACACGCTTCACGCGCAGACCAAGGAAGAAGACGATACACGTGGCGACACGTCAGCGTCCAGTCAGCGCCTAGTCATCCGCCACATCAGCAGGTCCTGCACAGTCAGCAGCCCAGTCAGCAGGACACATCAGCAACACAGTCAGCAACCACGTGGCATCCAGTCAGCAGACACGTCATCTGCCACGTCAGCATTTTCCACGTCAGCAGTGCCACGTCAGCGGTGCCTAGTAAATTTCAGATAGGTCCCTGAACTTTCTGGAAATTACAATTTAGCCTCTATACTTTCAGAAATATTCAATTTTGTCCCTGAACTTTTTGAAAATTGTAATTTAGTCCCTGAACTTTTCCGTAATTGAACTTTAGCCCCTGAACTTTTTGGAAATTGCACTTTGACCCCTGTAATTTCTGAAATTTGCAATTTGGTCCCTGTGTCGGATTTTGACAAACGAAGTGTCATTTCCACCATTTTCGACCATTCCGGACGCAACGGTGAGGTCCGTTTTTTGAAATTCTGCTTAGAAATTTTTATGATGGATGGGGGCAACGGAAAAATGGTTTTGTTAACCAGTACAAACTATTTCACATGGAGAGGAAGGATGAAAGACCTTATGTATGTGAAGGACTATGATGGATCGGTATTTCTGGAGCAGAAACCAGGAGGAATGACCGATGAGAAGTGGGCTAATCTTCACCAGAAAACATGCAGTACTATTCGTCAGTGGATCGACGATAGTATCGTCAACCATATCAGTGAAGAGACAAATGCACGTGTCTTATGGAGAAAGCTGGAGGAGCTTTTCCGAGCAAAGACTGGCAACAACAAGCTGTACTACATCAAGAAGATGATGGGGTTGAAATACCAGGAAGGTACAGCTGTGGCGGACCACATCAACGATTTCCTCGGAACAATGAAAGAATTGTCTGGATTGGGCATAGACTTCGGAGATGAGGTAAATGGCTTAATACTTCTTAATACGTTACCAGAATCTTGGGAAACGTTCAGATCTACGGTGATAAATTCAGCCGCAGATGGGAAAGTCACTATGGAGATGGCAAAGACCAGGATCTTCGAGGAAGAAAAGAGGACGAGAATGCATGAGTCAGCATCAGCCTCAACCTCAGAAGCTCTAGTGACAGAGAAGAACACCAGAAGGGGGAGGAGTAAAAGCCGAGGCCCAGGTAGACCAGACAAGAACCGAGGTAAATCAAGAACTAAAGATATTGAGTGCTATCATTATAAAAAGAAAGGTCATATAAAGAGGGACTGTTACAAGTTGAAGAACGAGCAGTCCAAGAGAGAAGGTGACTCTAATCAAGAAAGAGTTGCTACTACCACCGACAACACCTTCAAACAGTTCTTCATTATATATGAAGAAGATGTTGTGAATCTTACCAGGCACGAGACCAGTTGGGTGATAGATAGTGGCGCATCCATACACGCCACATCTCGCAGAGACTTCTTTTCATCTTACACACCAGGAGACTACGGTGCTGTAAGGATGGGGAATGACAGACAGTCCAAAGCCGTCGGTATTGGAGACATCTGCCTTGAAACAGAGAACAGGACAATGCTAGTGTTGAAGGGAGTCAAGCACATCCCAGACATCCGGTTAAACCTGATCTCAACAGGCAAGCTGAATGATGAAGGTTTCTGCAGCACCTTTAGTGACAGATGTTGGAAGCTCACTAAAGGATCAACGGTCGTGGCACGAGGTAAGAAAGATTCAACTCTGTATTTGATGCATGCTAAGCTTTCCAATAATAACATAAATACCGTCAACATAAATGAGGCAGCCGAGCTATGGCATAAAAAGCTCGGTCACATGAGTCAAACGGGGATGGAGATACTACGCAGGAGGAATGTTCTTCCCGAATTGAAGAACTCACACTTACGGAAGTGTGAACACTGCATGGCTGGAAAGCAGAACAGAGTATCCTTCCAGAACTCCCCTCCTCAACGGAAACGGAGGTACTAGATCTCATACATTCAGATGTATGCGGTCCGATGCAGACACGAACACTTGGTGGGTCACTGTATTTTGTGACATTTATTGATGATCATTCAAGGAAGACATGTGCATACACCTTGAAGAGAAAAGATCAAGTGCTTGGAGTGTTCAAGGAGTTTCACGCCCTGGTGGAGAGAGAAACCGGTAAGAAACTCAAATGCATCAGAACAAATAACGGTGGAGAATACAGAGGTCCGTTTGATCAGTACTGCAAGATGCAAGGAATCTGACATCAAACGACACCTCCGAAGACACCTCAGCTGAATGGCCTAGCTGAGAGGATGAACAAAACCTTGTGCGAAAGGGTCAGAAGCTTGCTGTCACAAGCCAAGCCGCCGAATACATTTTGGGGGGAGGCACTCAACACAACATTACATGTTTTGAATATGTCCCCAGCGGTCGCACTGAAAGGTAATGTTCCTAACCAAGCCTGGACAGGTAAAGAAGTGTCATACCAACAATTGCACGTCTTTGGGTGTAAAGCTTTTGTACACATCCCAAAGGACGAGAGATCCAAGCTTGATGCAAAGACGCGACATTGTGTCTTTATTGGCTATGGTCAGGATGATTTCGGCTACAAACTGTATGATCCTGTGGAAAAGAAGATCGTCAGGAGCCGAGATGTTGTCTTTGTTGAAGACCAGACCATAGAAGATATCCGAAAGGAATTGAAGACAATGCCCCAGCAATACAGAGATGTGAATCCAGAACCTCATACACCGGTGCCAGTACGAGTTGAAGATGAGGTTCCCAGACATGAGGGTACAGGTGATGAAGCTCACAGAGATGATGATCATGATCAACCACCAGTACCAGAAGTTCCACCAACAGTTCCACAGAGAAGGTCTGACAGAGAGAGGCGACCTTCAACCAAATACTCTGCATATGAGTATGTGGTGCTTACTGACGGGGGAGAACCCGAGAGCTACCAGGAGGCTGTGGAAACAGATGACAAAGAAAAGTGGGAGGAAGCCATGCAAGATGAGATGAAATCTTTGCATGACAATCACACTTTTGAGTTGGTGAAAATGCCAAGAGGCAAGAGGCAAAAGGGCTTTGAAGAACAAATGGGTGTACAGGGTGAAGCAACAGAAGCACACTTCACAACCCCGATACAAAGCCACGCTAGTCGTCAAGGGATTCAATCAAAGGAAAGGCATTGACTTCGATGAAATCTTCTCTCCAGTTGTGAAGATGTCATCTATCAGGGTAGTACTCAGCTTAGCAGCAAGCCTCGACCTGGAAGTTGAGCAGATGGATGTCAAGACCGCATTTCTTCACGGAGATCTGGAAGAAGAAATTTACATGGAGCAACCAGAAGGCTTCAGAGTCAGAGGGAAAGAGGACTATGTTTGCAGACTCAGGAAAAGCCTATACGGTTTGAAACAGGCACCGAGACAGTGGTACGTGAAGTTCGAGTTAGTTATGGGGGAGCAGGGATATAAGAAGACCACTTCAGACCATTGTGTTTTCGTTCAGATGTTTTCTGACGATGATTTTATCATCTTACTGCTGTATGTAGATGATATGTTGATAGTTGGCCGGAATCAATCGAGAATTGATAATTTGAAGCAGCAACTGAGTAAGTCTTTTGAGATGAAAGACTTGGGGCCAGCTAAACAGATTCTTGGCATCAGGATCGGCCGTGATCGGAAAGCCAGGAGATTATACTTGTCACATGAGGAGTACATCGAGAAGATACTTCAGAGATTCCAGATGGACAAGGCTAAAGCGGTTAGCACTCCTCTTGCTACCCACTTTAGATTGAGTACACAACAGAGTGCCTCTACTGAGACAGAGAATGAGGAAATGAAACAGGTTCCATACACCTCAACAGTGGGAAGTCTTATGTATGCCATGGTGTGCACGAGGCCGGACTTAGCACACGCAGTTGGATTGGTTAGCCAGTTTATGTCAAACCCAGGAAGAGAACACTGGAATGCGATCAAATGGATTATGCGGTATCTACGAGGCACATCCAAAATGAGACTATGTTTTGGAAGCAGTGACAAACCAGTGTTGATGGGCTACACCGATTCAGATATGGCAGGAGATGTGGATACCCGAAAGTCTACTTCGGGGTATCTGATTACTCTCTCAGGAGGAGCTGTGGCATGGCAATCAAGGTTGCAGAGATGCGTTGCGCTTTCTACAACAGAGGCAGAATTCATTGCAACTACAGAAGCTTGCAAGGAATTGCTGTGGATGAAGACATTCGTCCAGAAATTAGGTTTCAAGCAGGAGAAGTACATTTTGTACTGCGATAGCCAGAGTGCTATCTATCTCGGTAAAAATTCCACATTTCACTCGAGGTCAAAACATATCGATGTGAGGTATCACTGGATACGGGACGTCTTGAGCTCAAGGCTGTTAGAACTCAGGAAAATTCACACCGACGACAACGGTGCCGATATGTTCACGAAGGTTTTACCGAATGAGAAGCTTGAAATTTGTCGTGCCATAGCCGGGATGACAAAACTCTCCATATAGTCAGAGTGGGGAGATACAGAGAACTACGATTGGCTTGATCCCAACTCAGGGTACGTAGGCAGTCATACAGATGCAGCCATGGGAGGATCCTTTGGAGGATCTGGATTTGGGTGATTGATGGTCGGCTCAGATTTTGGGGAAATCTTCACCGAGGGGGAGATTTGTTGAAGACAGCTTCAAAGTGCATGAAGACTTCATGCAGTAAAAGCCACCCACCGAAAGTTTGAAGAGAAGCTGTGGACAGCTTGTTTGCAAGCTGTGTGTGTGTATGAGTTGTAAACGTGTGCCAAACCGCGTGGCACTGTTCATGCGGTTTGGGCACTATAAATTGAGCCATAAACCATTGTTAGATGCATCCCAAACGTGAGTATAATAGAGAGTAAAGTTGTGTGAGAGTTTTTTGTAAAGCTTGGGTTATAAAGCTTTGTAATTCTTTTGTTTGTAATATAAAAGAAGAGTTTTCTCTCCAATCACCTCTATTTGTGTGTGTTTCATCACAACAATAATTTATCTTAATAATCTAAGGATCATTTATTATTCATATCTTGTAGAATTCTTCAATAAAGATTAACAAGAGGTTAATAATGTGTATCTTACACCAATAATTTGTTGAACCTTGATTGGTTATTGGTTTTCTGAACTCTTTTTGTCGAATCTTGAATTCTTGAATGCTTCTTCAAGTGTGTGGTCTCTAATGATAGTCCACACAAAGTAGAGAATTAAAGAATTCTACATGATCCAGATTCGAAAAACGGAAAAATTTAGGCTTCGAGAATTTTGGCCATGTGGGGATTTGGGATTTGTAAAACGAGCGTTGTTTACTATATGTATTATTGGTCATTGTTCACAACTAGTCGGGAGCTCGGGCGATGTACGGATTAATTTGGCTAAATCAGGTTTAATTGAAAATTTATATTCCTTCACTCAAATGTTAGAATATGTTATGTTTCCATTATTATAGAATTTTCAGACCGCAATTGATCTATGCTAATATCCTTTATTTACAACAGTTTGGTATACAAAGTTAACAAGTCTCAATTGGTTCATAAACAGTTGAGGGTAATTCTAAAGCTCGTTCAATCTTTGTCTAGAGTTTCACCTTTATATAATACATAATATGAGTGAGGATTGATACACGTAACATTTATATAGATAGAGAAAAGCTTGTTGGAATTACATCAAATTTTCTTGGACATGGCTGTAATGGTGGAGGTATAGGGAGAGCAGATGGATGACATTGACCACCATGTGATGAATGCCTCACATTATTCTAAAGGCCGTGAAGGACTATCTGAGAAGTTTGTTATACTTCTATTATTGATCATTTGGTTGTTTATGTTATTTTTGCAATATTTATATAGTTGGTGATCAATATGATGTTCAAATGAACCTAGGAATACACAAATATTATAAACTTAAAAATTAATTAGATAAATTAGTAATTAATAAGTTAATAAACTATTAAGTTTTAACCCATGATCTTGATGATCAATATAATTTTCAAATGAACCTAAGAATACACAAACATTGTAAATTTAAAAATTAATTAGATAAAATTAATAATTAATAAGTTAATAAATTCTTAAGTTTTAACCCATGATCTTTTCACATCTTGATAACAGTGATAATAATAATAAATAAATAAGGATAAATTTAAAAATTAATTAGATAAATTAATAAAATAATAAGTGAATAAATTATTAAGTTTTAATTGATGAGAGTTCCTTATTCCCCTTGAATTAAAGGGAGAGTTTTATTAGGTTTTGTTTTATAGTAGTATATAGATCGTTCACGATTTCCATGAAATTTTTTTTCCCAACTCTTAAAAGAAAATTCTCTCTTATTCTTTTTAGGTTGGTTGGACCCTAGGGATCTTTATATAGACTTATCCTAATCAAATTAGGAAATTTATAAATAAATAATCCTTCATTGGCAGCCTTTGAGATCGACCACCTCTCTTCACCAAGAGAGCAATCAACACTTTTTTTGGAAAAGCACATGCTTTATTTATGAGAGCAATCAACGCATGTCTGTCTAAACTTGATATATCAACATCTTAATATTGATAATGTTACAATTGTGAATAGTTTAGTAATAATGAGATCTCATAAATAAAGCATGTGCTTATAGATGAAATTATAAAAGTACCAATATTATTGGCATATTACTAACAGATCTATTGTTTATCAATCGATCATCTGGGATAAAATACACATTACTAGTGATGTAGTCCCCTTGTGACTAGAGGGGCTCCAGCTAGGGCTGGGCATTACCCGATTCGAAATCCAGTTCGGTTCGATTTTACCGAACCGTATTAGAAAATATGGTTTTTATTTAGATTAATCTCAAGTGAATCGGGTCCAATTTAAACCAAATCGAACCGGATTGATCCAATTCGGCTCAGTTTGGTTCGTAACATTCAGAATCTGAAATTGGCAAAATATTCTTTAACAAAATGACAAGTATCTAAAACTGTTCTTGGTCATAATTCTCAATAATGAAAATATACATTAACAATACATGTTAATCAACATCCCACTTAAAAACTCAGAGCTTCCAATTCCAGCAGCTTCAATCATCATAGCTTCCAATTCCAACAGCTTCAATCATCAAAGCTTCCAATTCCAACAGTTGATGCATCCAATGATGTTAGTGTAGATTTCTCAAGCTCTACATAAGAACAATTTAACCTACATAAATTTAACAAATGATAAGTAAACATTAATAAACTCATTAGCTCTTAAAGACTTGCCGGATTGAACTTCTTGATAAAGTTCAAAATCTTGAATACATGAAGCATCGATATTAACATGAATCTCCTCATTGCTACTAACAGAAGAATGTAGCCAATTTTGAGAACAAAGGAAAGCTTCAATCATTTTAGGAGTTAATGAACTTTGAAATGGATCAAGAATACATCCACCATTACTAAATGTGGACTCGGAAGCTACTGTAGAAACGAGATTTACAAATATCTCCTTTGTGATAAGTGACAAAATTCGATATTTGATGTAATTATTTTCCACAACTCAAAACATTGAATTTCTCATTGTTTGAATCCTCACTCGGGTCAGCTAAATATGATCTCTTTCTTTTTTCCTTTTTCTTTTAAAATCTTATTCCATATCAAAAACATTTTCACTTGACTCATTTCCCCTCACATCACATGACAAAACATTAGGAAAAGAAGCAGAGCACGCAAGATAAAAGTTATAAATTTGTAGCAACTTCTCTTTGATATTTGTTGTCATTGTTTCAACCTTGGTGGCATCATATAAAGATTCAAAACAGAATGTGACATACTCCCAACTTATATTGAGGATCAAGGACTACTGCAATAATCAACAACTGATGTTCTCAACAGAACCTTAAAACTTATCGAACTTTTTCTTCATGTTTTTGGCAATCGAATCTTCATCTCGACTCATTGCTGTCGACTGAGATTGGATAGTACTTACCTAATGGAATTATGCATTAAGAAAATAAGAAAATATAGTGGCTGGAATCTCAAATGACGAGGATGAAGTCAATAATAATCAAATTTTCTAGTTGAGTTAACACTCCTATCAAAATTTCCATATAATTCATTCCTAGAACTATGATTAAATAAACTATAATCCTACACTTCTTCAAACTGTAGACGCATTAATTCAACTAATTTGAGTAGCACATATTTGTTCATTTCAAATGACATAATTTCAAATCAACAGCATGAGATATTATAAATATCTTAGAAATAAAATAAAACTATAAATAAATTATACTCACCCGATCAAGATACAAATTGGAAGTTACAGTTAAGGAGGCTCTAAACTTCAAAGTCACGTCATGGAAAGTCTTCAAAAACTAAACAAACAAATTAGCATCATCCCAATCTTCAGGCATAGGTGGCCCTATGTATCTATCCTCAATTTCAACCACATCTTCCTTGAAAATAGTTACGATAATGTTCATCCTCTTCTTCCAATTGTTCAAATGTCTTTCGAAATTTAAATGTACTCTCCAACATCAAGTATGTAGAATTTCACCAAGTAGTAACATCTAACACTACAGACCCTATAGTTTTAATCTTCTCATGCTCAATACACTTGCTAAATCTATCCTCCCTTGTAGGAGATGATCTTACATATCGCACTGCTCTGAGAATGCTGGCAACTGAACCTTTTAACTCTTTCAATCCTTCACAGACAATCAAGTTTATAATATGTGCACAACATCGTATATGTAAAAATTGTCCACCCAGCAGTGTCCCATCTACTTTCCAACTCCTTGACTTTCTCTTCACATAATTGATAGCCAAATCATTTGCACTCGATTTATCCATAGTAATTGTGAGCACTCTATCTAAACCCCAATCATGCAAAACAGTTTCATTCTCTTTCCAAATTAAGTCCCAGTTAAGACTTGTTATTTGACTAAAACTTAACTTGTTCAAGTTGATGTCTTAGGCTTATTAGCTGTCCTTCAAGAGATACCGGATCATTACTATCATCAATTGTGAGTTGTTCAATTGAGTTATTAGATTGATGCACCGACATTAAAAATTTATGGAGAATATTTTAATGGAATTCAATATATTAAAGGACCTTATATCCTTATTGACACTGAGGCCAGCAATTGTCATATTGCCAAGTAATAAAAATTATTGCCTAACAGCATAACGATATCTTTGTGTTCCAAGAATAATATCAAGAGGATATAAAAATCCTTTGTCAATTAAAGAGAAAAATGACAAGCTTTTCAAAGTTATAGATGATTATGCAAAATTTTTTGTTGAATATCTTAACAATCCTCCGCATCCTTCTTCACCATCAGTCCATTCGATGGATGATCTAGCAGAAAGTAATACTCAACTAAAAGAGTATATTGATCCTGCAAAAAGGCTTGAAGAATTTCGTTCATTCAAGGCTGGGATATTTCCAAATTTTATATGGTAGTTTTCTGGTACCGTTATTTTTTGTAAGAACGAAAATAGAGCATAATAGTAAATAATTCAAGGCATTATTAAAGTTTTTGTCTTTTAAACTTATATAATATTTAGGATAGCAGTTGAATAATAGTTTTTTGTAAGCTAAATTTCCTTCCATTGTTCCTAAATGTGCATATTTAATATTATAAAATATTTCATCGAATAAACTAATCACTATTGGACTATCTATTCATTCTTTAAATAGAGATTTAAACAATATTTGAATACCTACTAGGTACACATATTGTAATTTTTCTCTCTTTTTGGGAGGTATTTATCCCAAAATTTCACTTACACTAGTTTGTGTAAGTAAATTTAATTTTATATTTCCCTTTGTATGAGAGATTTCAATACTTCTTTCGAGTTATGGGAGATTTCAATACTTGTTTCGAGTTCTTGATATTCATGTATAATTATTTTTTACCTTACATACCTTCATTTCAGTTTTTCATAAGACCAGAAGGATGTTTTAGGCTTAATTCTAATTTTTCAATTTTTGCTAATTTTTTGTTATCAAAAGTAGCTTTCATTGAGTTTTCTTCTTAATTTTCTTCTTATTCATGGAAACCAATATTTTAATCTAAATCAATGATCTTCTGATCTGGTTCATTTACATGTGAAGTTGACATGTATTCTAGTGCGTCTTCTGATTAACTGTTTGAATATATTTCAAATATGTAAAGATTTTCTGAATTGCTTAAATAATCTAAATCGATTTCACTTAATCCAGATTTTATTTCTTCATAATCTTTTAACAAGATTCTTACTTTCTTTTTGTTACAATCGTAACTTAAGTGACCTATTTCTCCACAATTCCAGCATTCGTATCTGGATTTCGTTTGATCACTTTTATTTCTTTTTTCGTGTTTTTTGGGTTTTCTTTTGAAATATTTTCTTTTTTGATTTATCTTTTTCTTTTCTAAATCTTTTGTATTTTTTAATCCTTTTATTTGAAGATTTCTTTCTTATTTCTCTTAAAGGAAAATCGCATCCACATTAGATTAGCATATTTATTTTTTCACAACATAATGGTATGTTTGTTTTTCGACTTTTATTTAAAAGTCTTATTTGATAACAAAGATCTTCTAATCTTTGTCTTAGAAATCTTACTCTACTGCCAAGGGTATTTGGTAATCCTATGGTAGAATTGTTATTTTTTCTATATTCTTCAATGAACTAATGTGTTCCATAGTGAGGTAACTGTTAGGGTTGGTGCTCGGAGTGCCAATCCGGATCGTATTTATGTCTGATTCATAAATACGAGCAATTATATTTTCCATTATATTACTAATTTTACGGTAGCACCCTTGTCTTTTATACGCTTATTCGATCTAATTGCGATATCTGATTACGATTAGATCGAAACTGAATCTGGTTCAGTGATACATGTGTATTAGACAAAGACCCTAGGATTTACAGTATAGTGCGCAGTTACAACGTAGTTTGTAATTGACATTGGGAAGCGCACTATTAGTTGTATATCCTTAAATAAAGTTCCTGGTCAAGATTTGCTAACACGTGTCAGTTAGTAAAATCCGCTGAGACCAATACATGTCGTATATCGTGACTTGGTCCGATGGTTTATCTCAGTGAACCATGAGTCTCGGGAGACTCGTATAGAAATGTAGGTGTTTATTTGATAAGACATTGAACGACTCACTGAAGGTTCCTAATAGATGGTACACCAACGTCAATAGGAACCTTATCGAGTTGAGTGAGCATAATGGTCCTTCGACTTGAGATACCACTGTGGATATATGAGCTATCCTCCACACTTTGATGGCAGTCACGTCAACGATCTAGTCATGATCAGACCTCCGCTTGTTCGTTGGGTGTGGACTGATTCTCATGATATCCTGTGTGTATCAAGACAGGATCTGTCAGTCCTGTGTACAGGGCATATGTATCCTCACATGTTTACGATCAAGTAAATCCATGACCGTGGTATAACGTCGGAAACCAGTTCCGAATGTTATTTCATGATCGTAAATTGAAAGTCGACTGTATTATACCGAACGGATTTGACGTTCTGATCTATATCCCAAGTATAATACGAATGGCCTGTGACGGATGGATTATACGTATGTTATGACCTCGACTTGCATAGTTTAGCGAGATTATTTGTGGTCGTCATAATCCATGAATGGGTGGATTATGGACATAAAATTGGATTTCATGACGGATAGACCTAAACTTAGAGATCTCACAATATGAAGTGTACTCGTTGAGCAATTGGGCAACGCGATATAAATAATACAGATTATTCATAATACTTCATCGGATTAAATGAGTTAATCCGGATCGTTGAATAATACAGGAAATAGAATTGACTTTCAATTGTCATCATTACTCAGATGAGAAGAAGATCAATCTATCAGTCATGGAATTCACAGATTATGCTATGATTTGGTGGGATCAGATTGTCACCAACCGAATGAGGAATTATGAGAGGCCAATTCAGACATGGGAAGAACTTCGAGGTCTCATGAGGAAACGATTTATACCCAGCCATTACTACCGAGAGTTGTATCAGAAACTACAATATTTGTATCAGGGGACCAAGAGGTAGAGGATTATTATACTGAGATGGAGGTTGCCATGATCATGGAGAATGTAGTGGAAGATGCAAAGGCTACTATGGCACGATTTTTAGGGGGCTTGAACAAAGAGATTGCCAACATGGTGAAGTTGCATCATTATGTTGATTTGGAAGATATGCTTCACATGGCTGTCAAGGTAGAAAGGCAACTTAAGAAGAAGTCTACATCCAGATTTGGTACTCAGACTACTTCTACATGAAAGGGGAAATGGGTTCATAATGATCGACGAGATTGAGGCTTTAACAAGCCAAGGGCCGAACCTGGTGCCAATGGTAAAAAAGTTACAGAACCAAGCAAGGCTAGAACGAAACCTTAAGGTACAACACCAAAGACAAATGATATCAAGTGTTTCAAGTGTTTGGGCATGAGACACTATTCTTCACAGTGCCCCAACAGGCACACCTTAGTGATTGATAAGAAGAGTGGTGAAGTACATTCTACTGACAGTGAGGTTGAGGTTGATGATGATGAGCCTGAGATTGAGGCTACTAGTGACAAAGAGGGAGCTGCATACCCGCTTGATAACTTGTCCTTAGTTGTCAAACGTGTTTTGAGTGCACAAGTTGTCGAGGATGAGAGTGATCAACAGAGGGAGAACATATTTCATACCAGATGTCGTGTGAATGGTAAAGGGTGTAGTATGATCATTGACGGGGGAAGTTGTGCTAATGTCGCAAGTACGACTTTAGTTGAGAGGTTGGGATTAGATTGCTTGAAGCATCCCAAGCCTTATAAGTTGCAGTGGTTAAATGATTGTGGCGAGATAAAGGTGACAAAGCAAGTGTTATTGAGCTTTACCATTGGGCCATACACGGATGATGTCCTATGTGATGTGATACCGATGCATGCATGACATATTCTTTTGGGCAGGCCGTGGCAGTTTGATAGGAAATTTATTCACGATGGGTTCAAGAATAAATATTCCTTCAACATAAAGGAAAACCCATTACCTTGTACCCATTCACACCAAAGCAAGTCCACGAGGATCAAGTCAAGTTGCAACTTGAGAGATATTGAGAGATTGACAGTGCAAACATAGCCTTGGGGAAAACACGTGAGGGGAGTGTGACCGAACCTAGTAAGGAAAATAAGGCAAAGGCCGTGAGTGTTTCTGACATGAATCCAACAACTCAAGGAACATTAGATCCTTTGCAATTGCCAACAGGCCCAATCACACGCCAAAGAGCTAAGAAGATCAGAGACGCAATGGCGGGGCTAGCGCAGAATGCCATGGTCGAGTGTGACAGACAACTCCGGGGCATATTGGCGTCACATGAGGGCTTCAATGGAGTGGGTCCAAAGCTATTTCACTTGACCCAAGTCATACCAGAGTAACGCACCAGCAATCTTGAAGCCGAGTATATTTTTAACGGATCAAGTCGATTCAAGCCCGACACTAAATATTCGGCCAAGACAAGACTTATTGGACTTTATGACACATCATTATGCCTTTATACATGGAAGCCACGAATTTGGAGGACTTTTGGTGCAAGGAAACAACTTTAGACAAATTTGGAAAAGTTTTCCACATTTGTTGACTTTTATGATTTTGTGTTTTTACTTTAGACTTTTTGGCAAAGTTATTTATTAAGTCTTTGTTTGTTATTGATTAAGTCTTTGTTTCTTTTGACTTTGTGTTTGTTATTAAATGTCTATTAAGGGCATGGCCATTTAATATCCATTAGTTAGCAACTTAGGGTGTTTTGGTCATTTTGTACCCATTAGGTTTATTTCATTGTACTATTTAAACTCATTTCATCTTAATGAGAAGCTAATCACCAAATTTCGAAATTCATCTCCATTGAGAGCTTGGCTTTGTCCAAAAATTGCTTAAGGGAGGGATTCCCCTTATTTCATGCAATCGACTTATCTAAGGCGTGGCAACCTTAGTGGCGTCTCCGTGCTAGCAGAACACTTCAAGGAATCATCTTAAGGGTTCTCAAAGACAAGTTCTTTGTGGGTCTTCTTTGTGGCCTTGGAAGGGTTTTGTTTCTACAAAATCAAATTCGCGGTTCTTGGGGTTCAGTCTGCTGCGAGGGGTTTGCTTGGCCTAATCCTTCAAGTGAGTTCCGCGTCATTTGGTATCAGAGCTTAGGGTTCCAAGGTCTGATTTTTCTGTCTTTACTTTGTGTTTTTTTATTTAGTCTTTATTTTGTTTGTTGGTCATCAAGATACTTGTTCATCTTGATTCTTAGTTTTTGTTGGATCTTGTTGTTTCTTGCTGTTTCTTGTTTATTTGTGATCAAAATAGCATGAATAACATTCTGTCTTTGAGTGTTTTTGATTGATCATGAGTATTTCTTCATGTTCTAGTTTCGGTCTTTGAGTCAAAATTAGAGCTTTATTTTCTTTACTTAAATCAAGTGTTTATTTGTTAATTGTATGTTACTAGGATGTGTTCAACATTGTTATTAAGTTATTTGTGTTAAAAAAAAAGAAGAAAGGAATCAGGTCAGATTTGATTAAAAAAAAAGAATCAGGTCAGATTTGACTATGTGAGATTTATTGACATATCTTGTCTTTCTATTGTTGAATACGTGCAATTAGTGTTGTTTTCCTAAGTATTATTCATATCAACTTTGCAAAAATCAGAATTGACATCATTCATCTTGGCATTTGCGTGAACTTGCTTATTTGCATTCCTGTGATCTTAGTGCAATCTTGTGAGTTTGAGTGAAAAGAAAGAGTGTTTGAGTGCATTGGTGATGAAAGTGAGTGAATGAATGATGAAACAAATTGAAATGCATGAAGTTGATAATTGTCGTGAGTTATACGTAGTGTACCTTTGCTGATTTGTGTTGTTAATGTTGAAGAATCAAGTGAAGTGAGGTTGAGTGCACCAAATTTGCACTAATTTCGTGTATATCCAAGCAAGTTTTACTTGCTACCTCTTGAAATATTGATATTTGCATTGTATTTCATTTGCTTTGTATACACTTGTGAGTGTGAGAGGCAAAAGAAAGGAGTGAAAAGAGAAAAGTTAAAAAAAAAAAGAGTTTGTGAGACAAAACAGTAGAGAGTGATTACAAGATTGGCTAAGTGTCACATTGAGTGCTTGCTTGTTTGTTAGCGCATTTCGCTAACTCATTTTTTTTCTTAGTCCGTGCTCTTTAGCTTAAGTTTCTTTGATTGAGTCTTCGTGATTACTATTCTTATTCGCATTATTCCACCTACCTTATATACATCATTGGTTCTTGTTGTTTATGCTAGCTTGAAGATTACACATTGTTGTGAACTTTGGGTAAGTCATATTCACATCATATTGAGTGTAAACACGAGTGGAGTGATACATATTGAGTATAAACACGAGTGGAGTGATACATATTTGAGTGTAAACACGTGAGCTTGTGAGATTGTGAGGTTTTGAGGATATCTAATTATTTTCACATATTGTTACTTCTAATCTGTTTGTTGAAGCTTTGAGATGGCAGGTACTAGTTTGACAGTGGATGAAAAACTTGAGGCTTAGAAAGGAAATTCATGGATATGATGGAAAACATGAATGCTGCTTTTGATAAGTTGTCCAGGGAAGTAGAGAGTAATCGAACAGGTAGTGTTCCCAGACCACCACCTCGACATATACCACCACCTCAGAATGTGGCACCACGACGGGTACCACCAGATGAAGAAGAAGCTGAAAATGAGTTTGATGATTCTGATGATCTTAATGATGTGGAGGAGAGATTTCAGCCAAGCCTGATAGGAGGCCTAATAGGAGGTTTGATAGGAGGAATGATATGAGGGATATGCGGTTTGATGGTAGAGGTGCATTTGATGACAGAAGAGGGGATTATGATAGGAGAGGATACGGTAGACATGGTGATGTTGATGGTGATGATTTGAAGCATCAAGATCAAAATACCAAACTTCCGAGGCAAGAATGATCCAGAAGCATATTTAGAGTGGGAGAAGAAAATAGAATTGATTTTCAATTGTCATCATTACTCAGATGAAAAGAAGATCAATCTAGCAGTCATGGAATTCACAGATTATGCTATGATTTGTGGGATCAGATTGTCACCAACCGAATGAGGAATTATGAGAGGCCAATTCAGACATGGGAAGAACTTCGAGGTCTCATGAGGAAACGATTTATACCCAGCCATTACTACGAGAGAGTTGTATCAGAAACTATACATTTGTATCAGGGGACCAAGAGTGTAGAGGATTATTATACTGAGATGGAGGTTGCCATGATCAGGGCGAATGTAGTGGAGGATGCAGAGGCTACTATGGCACGATTTTTAGGGGGCTTGAACAAGAGATTGCCAACATGGTGGAGTTGCATCATTATGTTGATTTGGAGGATATGCTTCACATGGCTGTCAAGGTAGAAAGGCAACTCAAGAAGAAGTCTACATCCAGATTTGGTACTCAGACTACTTCTACATGGAAGGGGAAATGGGTTCCTAATGATCGACGAGATGGAGGCTTTAACAAGCCAAGGGCTGAACCTGGTGCCAAGGGTAAAGAAGAAATTGCAGAACCAGGCAAGGCTAGAATGAAACCTGAAGGTACAACACCAAAGACAAAGGACATCAAGTGTTTCAAGTGTTTGGGCATGAGGGACACTATTCTTCACAGTGCCCTAACAGGTGCACCTCAGTGATTGATAAGAAGAGTGGTGAAGTACATTCTACTAACAGTGAGGTTGAGGTTGATGATGATGAGCCTGAGATTGAGGATACTAGTGACAAAGAGGGAGCTCTGCATACCCGCTGGATAACTTGTCCTTAGTTGTCAAGCGTGTTTTGAGTGCACAAATTTTTGAGGATGAGAGTGATCAACAGAGGGAGAACATATTTCATACCAGATGCCGTGTAATGGTAAAGGGTGTAGTATGATCATTGACGGGGGCAGTTGTGCTAATGTCGCAAGTACGGCTTTAGTTGAGAGGTTGGGATTAGATTGCTTGAAGCATCCCAAACCTTATAAGTTGCAGTGGTTAAATGATTGTGGCGAGATAAAGGTGACAAAGCAGATGTTATTGAGCTTTACAATTGGGCCATACACGGATGATGTCCTATGTGATGTGATACCGATGCATGCAGGACATATTCTTTTGGGCAGGCTGTGGCAGTTTGATAGGAAAATTATTCACGATGGGTTCAAGAATAATTATTCCTTTCAATATAAGGGAAAACACATTACCTTGTACCCATTCACACCAAAGCAAGTCCACGAGGATCAAGTCAAGTTGCAACTTGAGAGAGATTGAGAGATTGAAAGTGCAAACACAGCCTTGGGGAAAACACGTGAGAGAGTGTGACCGAACCTAGTAAGGAAAATAAGGCAAAGGCCGTGAGTGTTTCTAAGGGGAGTGTGAGTGAACTTAAGGGGTAACAAAAGGGCGAGTGAAAAAGAGCTTTACATGGGTGAAGGTGAAGCAAGGAAAGCTTTAAGGCTAGCAAGCTTATGCTTTTGTTGGTCTACAAGGAACACCGTATTTGTATTGCTAACATGACCCTTTGCTTCCTGTGTCCATTTCATCTCTTTTGCAGGAATTCAGTGATGTGCTGACAGAGGACATTCCTAGTGGGCTTCCACCCATAAAGGTATTGAGCACCAGATAGATTTCTTACCTGGCGCAGTCATCCCAACAGACCAGCCTACCGAAGCAATTCGGAGGAGACGAAGGAACTTCAGAAGCAAGTGAGGGAGTTGATGGAGAAAGGGTATGTTAGAGAAAGTATGAGTCCTTGTGCGGTACCAGTTCTTCTAGTTTCTAAGAAAGATGGGTCGTGGCGTATGTGCGTTGATTGTGGAGCGATCAACAATATAACGGTAAAGTATCGTCACCCTATTCCTAGACTAGATGACATGTTGGATGAATTGCATGGTTCCAAAGTTTTTAGTAGATTGATTTAAGGAGTGGATACCATCAAATTCGCATGAGAGAAGGAGATGAGTGGAAAACTGCATTTAAGACCAAGTATGGCTTGTATGAATGGTTAGTTATGCCATTTGGTCTTACAAACGCACCTAGCACATTTATGAGATTGATGAATCATGTTATGCGTGCTTTTATAGGTAAGTTTGTTGTAGTTTATTTTGATGACATCTTAGTTTACAGTAAAACATTAGATGACATGTTACACATTTGAAGCATGTTCTTGAAGTGTTGAGACAGGAAAAACTCTATGCTAACTTTGTAAGTGCACTTTTTGTATGGATAGGATTGTTTTCCTTGGTTTTGTTGTAAGTGAAGATGGCATCGAAGTTGATGTAGAGAAGGTGAAGGCGATTCAAGATTGGCCTACACCAACGACAGTGATAGAAGTTAGAAGCTTCCATGGATTAGCAAGCTTCTACCGCAGATTTGTTAAAGACTTCAGTAGTATTGCTACACCACTGACTGAAGTAGTGAAGAAAACTGTTGATTTCAAATAGGGAGAAGAGCATGAGCGTGCATTCCAGGATCTTAAAATAAGTTATGTAGTGCACCAGTTTTGGCGCTACCCAATTTTGAAAAGACATTTGAGATTGAGTGTGATGCATCCGGAATAGACATTGGAGCTGTTCTTATGCAAGAAAAGCGACCAATAGCTTACTTTAGTGAGAAGCTGAATGGAGCAGTTTTGAGGTACCCCACATATGACTAGGAGTTGTATGCGCTAGTGAGAGCCCTTGAGACTTGGCAGCATTATTTGTGGCCTCGAGAATTTATGATCCATACTGATCATGAATCATTGAAGCACTTGAAGGGCCAAGGTAAGTTGAACAAACGACACGAAAAGTGGTTGGAGTTCATTGAGACATTTCCATACGTAATTCGCTACAAACAAGATAAGGAAAACATTATCGCTGATGCACTATCGCGAAGTATGCTTTACTTACTTCATTGAGTGCAAGAATTCTTGGGTTTGAATTTATTAAAGAACTTTATGCAAATGATACTGACTTTAGTACCATCTATGCTGCATGTGAAAAGTTCTACCTTTATAAATTCTATCAACATGACGAGTTTCTGTTTAGGGAGAATAGATTATGCATTCCTGTTTGTAGTATGCGTGAGTTATTAGTTAGAGAAGCGCATGGGGGAGGTTTAATGGGGCACTTTGGCATTTCTAAGACCTCAGGGGTATTGAGTGAACATTTTTATTGGCCTAAAATGCGGAGAGATATTGAGCGTTTGTGTGATAAATGCTTGATTTGTAAAAAGGCTAAATCTAAAACTGATGATGCCACTAACATTGCTTCATGGGTTATATTGAGCGTTATATGCCTCATGGGTTGTATACACCGTTGCCTGTACCTAGTGAGCCGTGGGTAGATGTATCAATGGATTTTATATTGGGTTTACCTAGGATTAGGCATGGTAGAGATTCCATCTTTGTAGTGGTTGATAGGTTCAGTAAGATGGCACACTTTATAGCATGTCATAAAACTGATGATGCCACTAACATTGCTGACTTATTCTTTAGAGAAGTGGTACGACTCCATGGAATTCCATGGAGTATAGTTTCATATTGTGATGTTAAATTCCTTAGTCACTTTTGGAAAGTTTTATGGGGTAAGTTAGGAACAAAACTTTTGTATTCTACTACTTGTCATCCCCAAACTGATGGATAGACGGAAGTGGTTAATAGGACTTTGACTCAGTTATTGCGTACTATTTGTCTTTAAGAACTTGAAAACTTGGGAGGATTGTTTGCCTTTTGTTGAATTTGCATATAATCGTAGCATTCATTCTTCCACATCTTATTCACCATTTGAAATTGTTTATGGTTTTCAACCACTAACTCCATTAGATTTATTACCATTGCCTGTTGATGAACATGCAGGGTTAGATGGAAAAAGAAAGCTGATTTGGTGAAACACATACATGAGAAAGCAAGAAAGCACATACAACGAAAGAATGAACAATATGATTCTCATGCCAATAAAGGGAAGAAAACGTGTGGTATTTCAACATGGAGATTGGGTTTCGGTATAGATGCAAAAGGAAAGATTTCTTGAACATCGTAAATCCAAGCTACAACCGAGAGGGGATGGTCCATTTCAAGTCTTGGAACGGATTAATGACAATGCATACAAGCTGGATTTACAAGGTGAGCATAATGTGTCTGCCACATTTAATGTTTCTGACTTAACTCTTTTTTATGCAGGTACAGATTCGAGGTCGAATCCTTTTCAAGAGGGAGGGAATGACATGAATCCAGCAACTCAAGGAACAAATGACATGAATCCAACAACTCAAGGAATATTAGATCCTTTGCAATTGCCAACAGGTCCAATCACACGCCAAAGTGCTAAGAAGATCAGAGACGCAATGGCGGGGCTAGCGCAGAATGCCATGGTCGAGTGTGACAGACAACTCCAAGGCATATTGGCATCACATGAGGGCTTCAATGGAGTGGGTCCAAAGCTATTTCACTTGACCCAAGTCATACCAGAGTAACGCACCAGCAATCTTGAAGCCGAGTATATTTTTAACGGATCAAGTCGATTAAAGCCCGACACTAAATATTCGGCCAAGACAAGACTTATTGGACTTTATGACACATCATTATGCCTTTATACATGGAAGCCACGAATTTGGAGGACTTTTGGTGCAAGGAAACAACTTTAGACAAATTTGGAAAAGTTTTCCACATTTGTTGACTTTTATGATTTTGTGTTTTTACTTTAGACTTTTTTGGCAAAGTTATTTATTAAGTCTTTGTTTGTTATTGATTAAGTCTTTGTTTCTTTTGACTTTGTGTTTGTTATTAAATGTATATTAAGGGCATGGCCATTTAATAGCCATTAGTTAGCAACTTAGGGTGTTTTGGTCATTTTGCACCCATTATGGTTTCTTTCATTGTACTATTTAAACTCATTTCATCTTAATGAGAAGCTAATCACCAAATTTCGAATTTCATCTTCATTTTGAAGTCTTGGCTATTGCCTAAATTGCTTAAGGGAGGGATTCCCCTTATCTCATGCAATCGACTTATCTAAGGTGTGGCAACCTTAGTGGCGTCTCCGTGTTAGCAGAACACTTCAAGGAATCATCTTAAGGGTTCTCAAAGACAAGTTCTTTGTGGGTCTTCTTTGTGGCCTTGGAAGGGTTTTGTTCCTACAAAATCAAATTCGCGGTTCTTAGGGTTCCGTCCGTTGCGAGGGGTTTGCTTGGCCTAATCATCCAAGTGAGTTCCACGTCAAAGGACAAAATACCCGTGCACTCAAGGCGTAGTCTTGCCATTAAGTTTTGGCTTTGGTGTGTGCATATTTGGAGGCCACACACTTGGGTGGCTCTTTTGAACGTGAAAGAGCTGGATGAGTTCGAGAAAAGCTTGTAGATTGGAGAGAGGACTAGAGGAGTCTTCGGTTCAAGTAAGTCTTTTTCTTTCGTTATTTTAATTAGAGTTCTTATGATAGTTAACATGTTTAAGTTTATGTTCTTTGCATGTTTTATGAGTTTTTATGCTTAGAATATATAGTAACATGCCTAGGCTTGTAGAATAATCAAAACAAATGGGTATTGGGCAAAGAGATAGCGGCATCATAATTTGATTTATTAAATTTTCCGCTGTGCACTCGCGGCCGCTTCCCAACAGAAGAAAGATTGTCCAAAGCTGAAAGGAAAGACATGACCCTTAGGTACGCTTTATATTTTTCCTATTATTGACATCTCATTAGCCTTAGATGTAAATAGTGGAGGAGTGTTAGACACCGACAGTCCCACTCATTTTGCAACTCCATACAGGTCATGATGGTTAAAAAAGATTGAACAAAATGGAGATTCAGCTTAGAGTTTGGAATGGCGAAACATTGGATGTCAAACTATAGGAATAATTATTCTAGATCTTCTTAATTGATGTAAATTAATCTTACATGATTGTTATTATGTACCTTCTTTTATCAGACAAATAATGTCGTTTCCAATATTGGATGAAGATGGATATAAAATAAACATTAAAGATAATGTTTTGTGTTTATATGGTAAAGATAATTATTTGACATGTGAGTGTTCTTCATCTAACGGTCATTATGTTTTGGAAACATATAGATATGTCTTTAATGTAGAGGAAAATATAAGTAAAAAATCTGAATTAAATAATATTGATTATGACATATGAGATTGGGCCACATAAGTGTTAGACGTCTATCAAAATTAGTTAAGGATGGTTTGATTGAAGATCTTACTTTAGATCCTTATCTGATTTGTGAGCCATGTATACAAGGGAAAATGACAAATGTCTTATTTCTTGGTGTTGGACACCGTGTTGAAGATTTATTAGAACTAGTACACAGTGATATGTGTGGTCCATTAAATCATGCCGCTCATGATGGTTAACATACTTCGTGACTTTTACTGATGATAAGTCAAGATATAAATATGTCTATTTGATGAGACATAAATCAGAAGTATATGAAAAGTTCAAAATATTTTGAAATGAAGTTAAAAAAACAAACTTGGAAATTCATCAAGTGTCTTCGATCAGATCGAGGCGGTGAATTCATGTAACATCCCCAGTACGAGAATGCTACCGACACGCAACAGATCCCACTGTCGGCTAAGCCTCTGACTTATGCAATGGAACACTTACTCTTATCTTATCACTGTGCAATCTTATAACTAGCCACACATGCAAACTTAAGAACTAAAATGAAACTTAAGTACAAGATCATGAAATAAATATATACATATCTCAAGTATTTATCTTGTACACAACATCAAACATATGTCTACAATACAACAAAATAATATCCCAGAGAACTACATTCTTTATGAATATAGGTTTGGAAAGATAGACCCCATGAGTAGTGACTGCAGCATAACATTTGTCCTCGAGTTGGGTCTCCAAAAGTTGCACGTGGCTCACCAAAAGACGGATCCTGCAAAAGAACTGGGAAGTGGTTGGGGGTGAGTCTTATGGAACTCAGTGAGTGGAGCTACAAAATCAAGAAACTGAATCAGTACAACTGTTTAAAATAATTAGTCTTAAAACGCTTTAGAAATCCTTGTTTGAAAACTGGTTCTTTTCTTTTAAACTTAATAAAACCTTTTTCTAAAATATCGTATGTATAAATCTATGGTACTGTAGAAAACCTGACGCATAGGGGCGTTACGTATCGCCGTTCCCTCATACGCTTATCTAGTGGTCTTGGGGCGTTACGTATCGTCATCCCCCAAGCCACTGAACTAGAGCCGATAGTGCTAATCCATGCTATAACTTGACCCTGAAACTAAGGTCTAGGGGCGTTACGTATCGCCGTCCCCCTAGCCCTGAACTACGTGTGCACACGTTCTCTGTCCGTCAATTCTAAAAGTCAGAGCTGAGGTGGGTTTTTTTCCCCACGTCTTGAAAAACATAAAATTCATGCTTTTAAATCTTAAAATTTTCTAAAGCTTTCTTACATAAGAAATATCTGATAATACAGTAAGGCTAATGCCCTAAAGCATTTAAAAATAAATCTTAAAATAAATCTTGATCAATAACAAGTAAATATAAATCAATTTGAAAGAAAAATCTCCACTCACAGATTTGAAGTCCGATAAACTCTGTTTCACGTCGCTGGGGGAGAACACGGCTCCTGTCGAGTATCTATTTAAAATAAGCTGAGTTAGAACATAAGTTACAAACATGGTTCGAAATTAAATTAAGTCCCTTAGAATGTCTTCTATCCATTTGGATGAAGTATAAAACAAATAAAAATTTTAAACTTCTAGTCACGCATCGCGACTTCAGAAAAAAATTCTGGTTTTGGGTACGCGTCGCGACGCTGGCCTATCTGCATCGCGCCGCGACCTCATTAGACAAATCCAGGCTTCTACCCCGTGCGCTTCGCGACGCATCGCCGTTTCCAGGACCCATATTTCACTTCTTCCACGGTAAACTCCAAACCTCATTTCAACACAATCACAAGCACTTTCAGCAAATAATTTATCATCATACTATATTTCCAACATCCCAACAATACCAAAATTTCATCATTCTTACTAAATGTTCCAACTAGAATGTGATACCTAAAATTTACTTAAGCATGGGCTTTTCAATCAAATAATCATCAAGAATCACATTACTAATAATCAACAACATACTATCATTATAAAACCATTACAACTCAAAACATCAAAGTTTGGGTCATGTGTTGCTTACCTTAATCCAATCCTATTTTTCCTAATGGATTCCTCAAGCCACTTCTTTTCCTTCCTAGGGTTGCTTGGTGATGTTTGCTCTTGATTTTTCCTTAAGTTTTTTGTGAAAGAAAATTGAAATTTCCCTTTCTTCACACTTCCTTACCTCACGTCCAAGAGGGAGGAATTTCTCTCATTTGTTGTTTTTCCTTCTTTCACACTTCAAGAGTTCTCTAGAATTTGTTGGATTATAATTGGGCTAAGGATTTGGGACAAGCTTAAATATATATTTTAATTAAGCCAACACCCTTTAATTATTACTAATGGGCCTTAGTTTAAGTTAAGCTTGATTTAATGAAGAAAATGGGCACTCCTTTAATCTACACTCAGACCCATTAATTATCAATAGGCCCATTAGGCCCGAAATGAGTAAGGTTTGCGGGTTTCAAAGTCGTTTAAAAATATTCTCCCCTTAACATTCCAATATCACATTAATTGAACTTATGAAAAAAATTGGGTTGTTACAACTTCTTCCCTCCTTAAAATGATTCGTCTTCGAATCAAATACTTAAAGGATATAGAGTGTACCTTCATCCGCGAAGAGTTGGGGGTATTGCCCTATTATGGTTTCTTCTGGTTCCCAAGTAGCCTCTTGTTCCTTGTGATGTTGCCAAATCACCTTAACTGAGGGAACCCATCGAGATCGTAGCTTCCTTATCTCTCTACCCACGATAGCTACTGGTTATTCCGAATAAGATAAGTCTTGACGAATATCATCTGTCTTGGGTTCCAACACATGAGATTCATCGCGCAAATACTTTTGTAACATAGATACGTGGAAAATTGAATGTATTCTGTCCATGTTGGGTGGAAGCGCCAATTCATAAGCTCTCTCTCCAACTCTATGAATTATCTGAAATGGCCCAATGAACCTAGGGCTGATTTTACCCTTTTTCCGTATCTCATGACTCCTTTAAAAGGAGATACTTTTAAAAACATAAAATCCCCCACCTGGAACTCCAAATCATTTCTCCAGTGATCATCATAACTCTTTTGGCGACTGTGAGCCGTACCCAACCTTTCTCTGAATAGTTTTACTTTCTCCACAACATCTTGAACCAAATCAGGTCCCAATAACTTCTGCTCCCCGACTTCAAACCATCCAACTGCACATCTGCACTTTCGTCCATACAAAGCCTTGAATGGCGCCATTTGAATACTTGTTTGATAACTATTATTATAAGAAAATTCTATAAGTGGCAAATGTTGATCCTAGCTACCCTCAAAATCAACCACACAAGCCCGAAGTATATCTTCTAAAGTCTGTATAGTCCGCTTTGTCTGACCATCTGTCTGGAAGTGAAAGGTTATACTAACCTAACTGTGAACCCAAAGCCTCCTGAAATGATTGCCAAAACTTAGAGGTAAACTGAAAACCTCGATCAGAGACAATTGAGATAGGTACTCCAAGTAATGAAACTATCTCATCCAGGTATAGTTTGGCATATTGGGCTGCTGTGAATCTAGTCTTAACTGGAAGGAAATACACAGATTTGGTCAATCTATCCACGATTACCATATAGAATCACACCCTTTTGAGGTACGCGGGAGCCCAATGACAAAGTCCATAGTGATATTCTCCCACTTCCACTACGGAATGTCTAAACTCTGTAGTTTCCCTGCAAGTCTCTGATGTTCAGCTTTAACCTGCAGGTAAGTGAGACACCTTGTGACAAATTCAGCTACATCATTTTTCATATCATTCCACCAATAAAGATCCTTGAGATCATGATACATCTTGGTGATCCCAAGATGCATGGTGTAATATGAAGTGTGGGCCTTCTCTAATATCGAGCGTTTCAGCTCCAGAATTGGAGGAACAATAATCGTATTCTGCTTCCTGATGAGATTTTCACTGTCTATGTAATACTCATCCTTCATACCTTGCTGTAATCTACATTTAATCTGTTGCACCTCAGGATCCGCTTCATGTGCAACTCTGATTTCATCTATAAGGGTGGATTTAACCTGAATTTACGCTAATAACTCTCGTTGTGTCGTCACTTGAAACTTCACTCCATCCAGCATACAACTCTACATCTGTTTGGATGGGCACCATTTCTCAATTGGCAAATGAGCCAAACTCCCCATAGAATTCTTGCTTAAGGCATTAGCTACAACATTAGCTTTGTCCGGATGGTACTGAATGGAGCAATCATAATCTTTCAACAACTCCACCCATCTCTTTTGTCTCAAATTAAGCTCATTTTGGCTCTGGATATACTTAAGGCTTTTATGATCAGTGAAAATTTCAAACCTTTCACCATATAGATAATGCCACCATATTTTCAGAGCAAATATTATTGCAGCCATCTCTAAATCATGAGTGGGATAATTTTGTTCATAAGGCTTCAATTGTCCGGAAGCATAAGCAATCAATCTCCCCCTCTTCATCAATACACAACCTAATCCCACTCTGGAAGCATCACAATACACTGTGAATCCTCCTGATCCCGCTGGCAATGCAAGAACAAGAACAATAGTCAATCGGCGTTTGAGTTTCTGAAAATGCTTTTCACAAGCATCAGACTATTCAAACTTCACATTCTTCTGAGTTAGTCGCGTTAATGGAGCAGCTATTCTGGAGAAATTATCTACGAACCTCCTATAGTACCCTCATAATCCTAAGAAACTATGAATCTCCGTTACGTTTTTAGGTCGCTGTCAATTCTGAATAGCCTCAATCTTCTGAGAATCTACTCCAATCCATTCATTGGACACCACACGCCCCAAAAATACCATACTAGTCAACCAAAACTATAACTTCGAGAACTTAGCGTACAACTTCTGTTCTCTCAGTGTCTGCAACACCTGATGCAAATGCTCTGCATGCTCATGCTCATTACGTGAATATACCATAATATCACCAATAAAGACTATCACAAACCGGTCTAGAAAAACTCTAAACATCATGTTCATCAAATCCATAAATGCTGCAGGGGCATTGGTCAGACCAAATGATATTACCAAGAACTCATAATGTCCATATTTGGTTCTGTAACATCCTTGATATGAGAGATGCTACCGGCAGGGGATAGACCGCTCTAACCCCCTAAGCCTCTGACTCTGATAACTACTATCTAATACTGATACTATTTTTCTAACTATATTTCATATATGGGACCGAGGCCCAAGCTCAATAACTCACATGCAACTCGAATATAATAACTGTATACAAAATGCAACATGATTTTTTACAATGACTATTCCCATAATCAGAACTAATACATGACTTTTACTTTGACTCTGACTCAGGACTGGTACTCTGTCTGACCTAGACTGGTGGACTCCAACCCTGGTGACTGCATCAGTATCTGTCATCCCGAGCTCGTCCTCCTGGAATTCCTGCAAAACAAATACTGGAGGTGGGGGGTTAGACCGTTGAACGATCTAAGTGAGTGGATAAAAAACTGAACAACTGTTATAAAAACTTTTGGTTCTGAAATCACATTTCAAAATCAATGCTATAAAACTATTTTCTGAAATCCTTATCTGAAATCTTTTCTTAAAGGCTAATCTTTCTGAAATCTGCTTTCTGAAATCTGTTTATAAAACCTGGTCTCTGAAAACTATTTTTCTGAAAATCTGTTTACTTAAAACTGTTTTGTATCTGAAAAACTTGACGCATAGGGCGTTACGTATCGTCGTCCCCCCACATGCCTAACTAGAGCCAAAAGTGCAAAACCATGACTTTGGGGCGTTACGTATCGCCGTCCCCCAAAGCATGCCACTACTGTCTCTGAAACTGGTGGTGCTCTATGCCCAGGAAAATGACTCAACTGGACGTGTCCTGGAATACTCAATCGGGTCTCTGAAACTGGTGGTCTTGGGGCGTTACGTATCACCATCCCCCAAGCCACAAACTAGAACTGGGGGTACAGATCTATGCTACCACCCAAGCTCTGAACTAGAGTCCAGGTACACGAACCTATGCCGTCATCCTGGCTCTGAAGCTAGGATCTAGGGGCGTTACGTATCGTCGTCCCCCTAGTCCTCTACATATGCATATGTCCTCTGTATCCGTCAATTCCAACTGTATCTCAAGTTACATACTGAGGTGAGTTTTTACCTCATACCCCGAAAATCATAAAAACTCATACTTTGAATCTCAAAACTGAACAAAATATTTTCTGGAAAACAGTTTCTTTCTCAAATATAACTTGTATAAAATAACTGTAAATAAATTCTTCTAACGCCCTAAAGCGTGAAAATATAAGTCTGAAATAATGATAACGAAATAAAAATCAGTTTAAAGGAAAAATGTCCACTCACAGATTTGGAATTTGGCTGGTACTGGAGCCCTCGTCGAAGGAGAGTGCGGTTCATGTGGATATTGATGAGTGGTATTTATATCACTATTTCCCACTCATTTAACCTAATATTTTGTATAGATTCTTGAGTTTTGTGAACGTTTTGATATGTTTTGTGTTATTTTTGTAGATAAATAAAGTTTGGAAAGCATTGGAGGCAATTTGGGGCAAAAACGGACAAAAATGCGTCAACATGGATATTTTGGTCTTAAGCGCGTCGCGACGCCAAGCGTTCAGCGTCGCGACGTCTAAAATGCGCCGAACAGTGCTAACGTGCGCCGGGTCCACAAATCAGAATCTGAGAAAAGTTTGACTTTGCTAAAATGCGCCGTGCCACGTGTCACCATCACAGCCGATCTGCTAACATGCGCCGTGCCACGTGTCAGCATCCTACGGTGCCGACAGTCATCATCGCCACGCGTCGCCACGTCGTCACCAAGTCACCGCCATGTCATCAGCCACGTCAGCAAGTCAACAAGTCAAATTGCCACGTGTCGTGCCACATCATCATCAGCCAATCAGGAAGCGACACGTGTCGCAATTCTATGGTGCCGACAGTCTCTTTCCCACGTGTCGCCACGTCGTCGCCACATCACCGCCACGTCAGCATCAATTATTGGATATCCTATCCTTATCTGACACGTGGCGGATAAGAATCTCAACGACCAATCAGAAGCCGCCACGTGTCACAATAATTGAAGCCCAACCACTCTGCCACGTGTCACCTTATCATCTTATCCAGAATCTTCAAACCAGCGAACCAGAGCGTGCCATGTCGACAAATCCAGCGTCGCGACGCTGAGGACCTGGCGTCGCGACGCTGGATCCTACCGAGGCCTATAAATTGAGCTCGAGATTTCAGAATTCATGGCACCACTCTCTCTCTTATAATCTTTCTAAAGAGAGAGTTTCTCTCTCTACTTTCTTTTAATTTTTAGTTTTTAGTTTTTAGTTTTGTAATTAATTTTAATTACGTTTTGTTAATATAGTAATTTAATTCTTACTTTTACTTTTTACAGTTTTTATTATTTACCATGAGGAGGTAACTCTCCAGCTAGGGTGAAAGGTAATTCTTTTACTGTTACTATTTAGATTAATCTCCCTTAAAAATAATATATTCACTATTTAAAATATTGACTTAAAAAGGATACCGCCAGATTGGTCGGTTGGTAATTCATTTTAATCTGATTTAAACCTGACTAATAAAGGATACCGCCAGATTGGTCGGTTGGTAATTTAATTTTGGTTCCGCCTTTATGGCTGGTTGGACTTAATTTGACTTAATCAGGTTACCGCCTATATGGCTTTTACCTTAGCATTTTATTTTATTGTAATTTACTTTTCAGTATTTACTTTACCGCATTTTTACTTCATGTCTTTTATTTTCAAGTTTTTACTAGCCCTAGTTATGTGTTGTAACTAAATTAGTTATCTGGGGTTGTGATGAAATCCAATATCACTGTTTTATAAGGTTAGATTATAGCTTGGTAATATAAAGATTTATTTATTGAGTCTTAAACTTAATGCTTTTTCATTAACTGGCCATTAATAAAATTGATCTGGTAAATCTAAAATGAACTAGACATAGGGATTTTAGGTTTCAGCCTTAGACTTAATAGCCCACGATCTTCCTTGAGGATAGATAACCCTTTAATAGATTTCCTTACAGGATAGGAATATACCTGTCGGGCGGGGGTAGCCATAATTGGAACTTAAACTTAATGAATCCAGATAATTTGGTTGACATAGACATATGGTTCAATTGGGTTAAACTGGGTATTTGTGTCTGACCATCGACAGAGGCTTACACATAATTTAGTGTTCCAGGTTAATAAATCAATATATTACCCAACTTTAAGATAACCGCTTCATCTTTAAAATGATATTGGAAGAAATCACAACCCTAGATAGTTTTTAATATTGAATTTTTTCTTAAAACCTATTTTCGACTATTTTATTTACTTGCTTTTAAATTTAGAATCGTCACCATTTCAAATCAATCAATCAACTTGTTAGATATTAGTAATCATTTGACCTCATAAAATTAATAGTTTAGATATTAAGTCCTCGTGGGATCGATATTTTTATACTACTTGAACGATACGTGCGCTTGCGTTATACGTATGTGTTTACGCCGGTCAGATATCCTATGATCGGAACTTAATTTGAATCAACAGTTATAAAATACGTTTCATAATCAAATAAATTTCCTTAACCTAATTGGATTTCCTTATTAGAACCTTTTTATCCCTCCAATGAATTATATAAACGACACCCCGACTCTTGATTAAGCGTTTGTTTCCTTAAAAAAAAAATTTATGTCTTTGGTCGTTCGCGTCGCGACGCGTCACTGTTTTTCTGGTCAGATTCTGCCTCTTCGTGATCAACTTCCAAACTCCAATCCCACACAACCCCAAATCAAATACTACTTCTATAACACTTCTCCAAGCAAATATATCATCCAATTCATCATTATAACACACTTCCAACACTCAAACATCATAAAATTCTCTCATTCTTACAAGATCAATAAACTAGAAAATCTCATGTAACACATAACATGCTATTATAACTATCATATCAACAATTTGCTAAAATCTCATATCTTAAAATTTGGGTTTAGTTTCATTACCTTCTTCTTTTGATTTTCTTTATTCCCTAGGCCCTCCCAAGTGATGCTCATCTTATTCTTCTTGCTTTTCCCTCTTCTTTCTTCTTCTTCTTCTTCTTCTCTTCTCCCTTCCTTTTCTCCCGGCTTCCCCTTCTTTTTCTCTTCATTTTCATTTTTTCATTTTTTGAAAATGGTGAATAGTAACCCCTTTTATAGTGGACCCAAAAGATATTTAGAAAGTTGTAGAAGAATGAAGAAAATTGAAACTTTTCCATTTTGACCCCGAAATTACTATTCACCCGAAATTTTGACTGACGTTTTTGATCAACTTCTGTTCCGAATTTGGGAAAAAATTCAACGTGGAAATTGTAGGTATTGATCTCATCTTTACGATGATATAAAATTCATAACAATCCGAGTTAATACGAAAAAGTTATGCCCCAAATACCATATACCTTCCAAAAGGAAAACTGTACAATCTCGTCTCGGGACTTCAAGAAATTTACCGACTGTTCCCAAAGTCATACCATGCGTATATTTGAGTCTCAACATAGTTTATTTTATGTGGCTTCACCCCGTACATAACAGTACCACTGAGTGCTATAGTAAAACTACCAGTCGTTACAGGTTCGAAAAGCCGTCTTCGGGATACCACCCTCCATAATCTTGATGATAACCCGATCGCAGATTGAATTTTGAGAAACATTGTGCCCCCTGTAACTGATCAAATAGATCATCTATCATTGGCGGTGGATATTTGATCTTAATCGTCACTTTATTCAGCTGCCGATAATCTATGCACAATCGCAGCGTCCCGTCCTTCTTCCTCACAAACAACATCGGAGCACCCCACGGGGACAAACTGGGGCAAATAAAGCCATTATCCCACAAGTCTTGCAACTGCGCCTTCAACTCCCTAAGTTCTGCATGGCCCATCCTGTATGTGGGAATTGATATATGCTGGGTGTCTGGTATAACATCTATACAAAACTCAATCTCATTATCCCGAGGTAGTCCTGGAAACTCATTTGGGAACACATCAGGATACTCCCTCACCACCGGGATCTGTTCAAGATCTATATTTCCCACTCTGTTATCCGTTACATATGCCAAATAACCCATTTTCTCTTCTGAAGTAGCTTAAATGCTTGCATAACTAATATCAAATTGTGAGGCGCTACAGTTCTATCCCACTGATAAACTTTTACTGGTCTATCGGTCTTCTCCCAATAATCTAGTACTGCATGGTGCTAACCTAGCCATTCCATCCCCAGAATGACAACGAAGCTCAATATACTCAACACTACTAAATCGGCATAGGAAGTATACCCATCAATGTCTATAGAACACTGCCTCACACCCTGCGTAGCTTTTAATGGGTCTCCTACTGGTGTAGCTATAATGATAGGGAAATCTAAAGGCTCGGTGTCCCGAACCGTTTGAGTCACAAAACACGGTGCCACAAAAGAATGTGTTGCACCCGAATTAAATAACACCCTTGCTTGCACAGAATCGATCAACAATGTACATGTGACAACCGCATTGGATGCATGCGCCTCATGGGGGTGAGAGTATACACCCTGCCTTGAAATCTACTAGAGGAAACCTATCCTCGATCACCCACTGGTTGGCCCTTCCTCCTACTGTATGTCCTTTACTCACTGGCCTCTGCTCTCCTCCTCCTACACTTCAATTAGGTGGTGGCTGGGGGTAGATGGGGCAGCACTAAAAGATGGCAACTGGTCAGCTGGTACCAGACAGTCTCTCTTCAAATGGCCCATTTGTCCACACCGATAACAACCTCTACTCCCACATTGACAAGTCCCGATATGAGCTTGTCCACATATCAAACATAATCATAGGCTTCGCCCAGGCTGGGCTACTGAGGGAGAGGAAACTGCACAAGAGGTGACACTCTGAGCCGGCCTACGATCCTGACCTCATTGAACTGAACTCATATCTCTGCGTGCAGTAGGCGGAGCTGACACCTACTGTTGTCTACTAGGGCTACTCCGCTGCGGCCTAGCCCTCTCCTCTGATCTAGGTTTCTTTCGAGACTCCCTCTCTGCTTGTCTCTCTCTAGCCCGCGCTTCAAACCGCAAGACAGCATCTAAAACTTGGGTGTAGGTAGTGGCCTCTGTGAAGTGAATGGAGCGAAATAAATAATCTTGAAGCCCATTCACAAATCTCTTCACCTTCATTTCCTCTGTACTGACTAAATGTCGGGCATAGCAAAATAATCATGTAAACCGTATATCATATTCGAAAATTGGCATGTGCTCGCCCTGTTCCAGCTGTTCAAACTCTCGGGCTCTAGCATCTCTAATACTATATGGCAAAAATTTGGACAAGAAAGATGTACTAAACTCAACTCATGTCAATGGTGGAGCATTTCGTCGCTGACCGTCTCGAAAAGTCATAAACCATGTGTTGGCGACATCTCTCAGCTGAAAACTAACTAATTCCACTACTCTCTCCGTAAAACATCCAAAAGTTGTACATATTCGGTCTGATTCCTCAATGAAATCGCAAGGATTAGGGGAGGTCTCTACACCCGAGAACGTGGGATGATGAAGCTTCCGGAAGTCATGTAAAGATACCAGTAGCTCTTGTCGCTGCATAACCTGAACTGTTACTGGAGGTGGCTCATGAGGTATAATAGAAGGTTCTGCTTGGAAAGTAATGGGGTCTGGTCTGTTTGGAGGAACAACTGTTTGGTGAGCTATTGATAATCCTACTGTGGTGATGGAATATGAACTGTGGGTTCTGCAGCTCTCGACTCCGGGACTAGTGGCTGCTGTTGACGAGTAATCAACTGGGCTAAAGCTACTACTGACTGTTGAATCTATTGTAAACCCACAACTACTGGGTCATTAGGTTGAGCCACTGGTGCTGCTCTACCTTCCCCTACACCACTCTTATGTACAGACTCCACTCTATGCCCTATATCTGGCTCATGAGGAGGTTCTAATGATCTCTGATCCGGATCTATGCCCTGAGGTGGCGTACCACACCTGGGTCTACCCCTAACTCCGGTTCTTCCCTTGGGTGGCATGAAATCTAAGAAATTAAGAGAGAAAAAGAATAGTCAATTACATTTAAAGGAATTATAATTAATCAGAATGAGACATACCTTGAGACAAGGTTACTAGAGTAAACAACCTTTTATATATATTAGTACCTCGCGTATACTACATATACAAGACACTGCCACTCTCTTACTGCAGTCACTGACCTCTTAAACCATGCTCTGATACAATCTTTGCAGCATCCTCAGTACGGGAATGATACCGGCAGGTAACATATCCCACTATCGCCTAAGCCTCTGACTTATGCAATGGAACACTTACTCTTATCTTATCACTGTGCAATCTTATAACTAGCCACACATGCAAACTTAAAAACTAAAAGTAAACTTAAGTGCAAGATCATGAAATAAATATATACATATCTCAAGTATTTAATCTTGTACATAACATCAAGCATATGTCTACAATACAACAAAATAATATCCCAGAGAACTACATTCTATATGAATATAGGTCTGGAAAGATGGACCCTATGACTAGTGATTGCAGCATAACACTTGTCTTTGAGCTGGGTCTCCAAAAGTTGCCCGTGGCTCACCAAAAGACGGATCCTGTAAAAAACTGGGAAGTGGTAGGGGGTGAGTCCTATGAAACTCAGTGATTGGAGCTACAAAATCAAGAAACTGAATCAGTACAACTGTTTAAAATCATTAGTCTTAAATTGCTTTAGAAATCCTTGTTTGAAAACTGGTTCTTTTCTTTTAAACTTAAGAAAATCTTTTTCCAAAATACTGTCTGCATAAATCTCTGGTACTGTAGAAAACCTGACGTATGGGGGCGTTACGTACCGCCGTTATCTAGTGGTCTTGGGACGGTAAGTATCACCGTCCCCCAAGCCACTGAACTAGAGCCGGTAGTGCTAATCCATGCTACTATTTGACCCTGAAACTAGGGTCTACGGGCGTTATGTATCAACGTCCCCCTAGCCCTGAACTACGTGTGCACACGTTCTCTGTGCGTCAATTCCAAAAGTCAAAGATGGGGTGGGTTTTATCCCCCATGCCTCGAAAAACATAAAAAATTATGTTTTTAAATCTTAAAATTTTCTAATGCTTTCCTACATAAGAAATAACTGATAATACAATAAAGTTAATGCCCTAAAGCATTTAAAAATAAATCTTGAAATAAATCTTAATCAATAACAAGTAAATATAAATCAATTTGAAAGAAAAAATCTCCATTCACAGATTTGAAGTCAGATCAACTCTGCTTCACGTCGCTGGGGGAGAACACCGCTCCTGTCGAGTATCTATTTGGAATAAGCTGAGTTAGAACATAAGTTACAAACATGGTTCGAAATTAAATTAAGTCCATTAGAATGTCTTCTATCCATTTGGTTGAAGTATAAAACAAATAAAATTTTTAAAATTCTAGTCACGCATCGCAACTTCAGAAAAAAAAATTATGGTTTTGGGTACGCGTCGCGACACTGGCCTATCTGTGTCGCGCCGCAACCTCATTAGACAAATCCAGGCTTCTGTCTCGTGCGCGTCGCGATGCGAAGCTTCACGCGTCGCGACGCGTCACATTTTCCAAGACCCGTATTTCATTTCTTCCATGGTAAACTCCAAACCTCATTTCAACACAATCACACACACTTTCAGCAAATAATTTATCATCATACTATATTTCCAACATCCCAACAACACCAAAATCTCATCATTCTTACTAAATGTTCCAACTAGAATGTGATACCTAAAATTTACTTAAGCATGAGCTTTTCAATCAAATAATCATCAAGAATCACATTACTACTAATCAATAACATACTACCATCATCAAACCATTACAACTCAAAACATCAAAGTTTGGGTCATGTGTTACTTACCTTAATCCAATCTTATTTTTCCTAATGGATTCCTCAAGCCACTTCTTTTCCTTCCCATGGTTGCTTGGTGATACTTAGCTCTTGATTTTTCCTTAAGATTTTTGTGAAAGAAAATTGAAATTTCCATTTCTTCACACTTCATTACCTCGATGGAAGAATTTCTCTCATTTGTTGTTTTTCCATCTTTCACACTTCAAGAGTTCTCTAGAATTTGTTGGATTATAATTGGGCTAAGGATTTGGGCCAAGCTTAAATAGATTTTTTAATTAAGCCTAAACCCTTTAATTATACTAATGGGCCTTAGTTTAAGTTAAGCTTAATTTAATGAAGAAAATGGACACTCCTTTAATCTACACTCAAGCCCATTAATTATCAATAGGCCCATTAGGCCTAAAATGAGTAAGGTTCGCGGGTTTCAAAGTCGTTTCAAAATATTCTCCTCTTAACATTCCAATATCGCACTAATTAAACTTATGAAAAAAAATTTGGGTCGTTACAATTCATAAGCAATGAATTTCAGAAATTATTAAAGAGAGAATGAGATTCTTGCCCAATATAGCCTACTAGGAACTCCTCCACACAATGGTATGTCTGAGTGGAGAAATCATACTTTATTGGATATGGTGCAATTTAAGATGAGCTATATAGATCTTCCATATTACCTTTGGGGTTACGCTTTACATACTACTGCCCACATATTTCATAGAGTTTGTAGGACATAGAAATCGGCGACGCTGTCCCAGGCTCACGGCCGGGTCGGGAGTACGGAGTAGCCCGCGGGGGACTAAACCGGAGAAATAAAAATGGAGTCGCCACCCGGTGTAAACCGAGAAAATGATTTAAGGCCGCACTCACCCCTCGCAAAGGAAGACCTCAAACCGTTGGGTTCGGAATGGTCCCTTACTTATGCCACTTGTAATGAAAGGATTTGTGCAATAATCTAACCAAACCTAAGCAACATATATTTCCAAGGATAATCTACTTCTAAGTTCATGCATAAAAAAATAAATTGGAATAACGGCAAGCATATAATTTCATGAACACATTATATTGATAAACACAGAGACGCAAATAAACAATAATTGTACATGCATGCATATTAAATAGAGGCAATTAAGATCATGATGTAAAGAGATAATTAAAAAGGCAATTATACACTAAAATAAACGTGCCATGATGCGATGCAAAAGAAGATAGACAATAAAGGTGAAAGAATAGAGATGCAATAAATTCCCACATCTATATAGGACTTCAAGTGTCCGATTAAACGTATCTTACGTTCAATCGAACGTGCTTTGTCCGGCGCGGCAAAACATCATGGCAAAGGTAGCCCTTAGGCTTTTCATCTCTCGAAATGGAGGACATTTAATCCAACTTGATTTGCCCATACGCCTTGCAATATGATGCATGATTATGCAAGGATATGACATACAAAAAGTAAATAACGGAATAATAAAAGGCGCGGCAAAGTATTGTCGTAAAGGTAGCATTTTAGACTTTTTTTCCCTCAAATAGGGAACCTTTAGACACCCATACTAAGCCCATGCGCATTACATCACAATGCATAGAAAGTAAAGACAACAATATAGGACTTCATATACTTGATTAAACATATCTCACATTCAATCAAACACACTTCGTCTGGCGCGGCAAAGTATTATCGTAAAGGTAGCCTTTTGGACTTTTCTTCCCTCAAATAGAGAACCTTTAGACCAACATACTAAGCCCATGAGCATTACATCACAATGCATAGAAAGTAAAGACAACAATATAAGACTTCATATACTCGATTGAACATATCTCACATTCAATCAAACACACTTCGTCCGACGCGGCAAAGTATTGTCGTAAAGGTAGCCTTTTAGACTTTTCTTCCCTCAAATGGAGAACCTTTATACCAACATACTAAGCCCATGCGAACTATATCATCAATACACAAGCAAGTAACGTAGGGAAAGTAAAAGACGGAATATAAAATGCGAATAATAAACAAACAAGATAAAATAAAGTGAAAGATGTGTTGTTTGCTCAAGTGGTACGTGAAGTTGTTTCCCTAAGTACAGACCGCACCACCGTCCATTCAGATTCGTCTACGGAATTTACGTCTGGGTTTCCATCCGATATACCATAAAAGACGACACATTTTCCATTCATCCAATGGCCACAACACACATTAACCAACGACTCTCATGCGAAGGAAATTCAATAAATAATTAAAAGATGAATGAAAATAAATAATAAAGGTGCCCTTAGGTCTAACCTTTTATGTCGACTCTTGGAAGTGCGTCACAAGGCCGTCGGAAGGGCTAACACTCCGCAACTCTTCCGGTTCGCTGGTGCACGTTCTTTCCTCGCTATTTTGCTGTTTGTGCTGCTATTTTTACCCTGTTTTGCTACTATTTTGCTGCTATTTTTTAGTCACTATTTTTGCTGTATTAAGGGACTATTTTTTTGGTTTCTGAGGAGATTAAGGCTGTTGTTTTGTGCGGTAATTTAAGGGTTTTAAAGTGCAGTTTTTGTCCATTGTTTTCGGTAATTTAAGCCACTATTTGGGGTGATTTTTTCGATGGGTTATTTTTCGGTCACTGCAGTGTGGTTTCAAAGGCCATTTTTCGGTGGTAAGAGGGGTTGCTGGAGGTCAGTTTTTGTGAATGAATGAGGCTGTGTGAGGGCAATATTTGTGGCGTGAATGAGGCTATTTGTGAGGGGCAGTATTTTAGGCGTTGAAGGATGTTGAGTGATGAATGGTTATGTGGCTTTATTTCATGTGGAGGGCTGCTGGTACGTAAGTGAGTTTGTTGAAGGTTTGCATGTGAGTGTACGGCTAAGGGGCTATTATGTGTGAGTGGAGGGTGCAGGGCTTATGCGTGAAGTTGAGGGTTGAGTGAGGGGCTGCTACGTGAAGTTGAGGGTTGAGTGAGAGGCTGGTTATCCGGCAAAGCAATGGCTTTTGGTGATGATGTCATTTCGGCAATGGAGGGTGTTTATGGGTGATGTTTTCGGTTGCTAGAGAGAGGATGAGAAGAGAATTATTTGCTTTTCCTTGTTGTTGTTGGTGTGTGATGCTAGGAGAGGGCAAGGGTTGAATTTGTGTTTCTTTTATAGACAAAGGCTAGGGTTAATCCTTGTTTGAATAGGAATGAGATTTGTGTAATTATGGGGGATATATTTTATTAGTGTCACACAAGGAAATCATCTATTTAATTAGGGACAAGATTTGGCTTGATTAGGAAGATCATATATTTGATTTGTTTTGATTAGGTATGTGATTATTTAGATTTTATTTGATTTTTTTTAGTTTCACCATGTGTTAAATATGTGTTTTGTTATTTTTCTATGAGTTTTATTGGGCTTGGGCTTGTGGGTGGTCTTCTTTGGGCATGGGTTTGGTTTATTTGGTGGGCTTGGTATGTGTGTGGTGCTGTGTGGGCTTGGTGTGTGTCTTGCGGGGGTTTGGGCTAAGGATGTTTTAAAACGGATGTCCAACAAGCGAACCCGAAGCTAAACAAGCGAATAAAATCCAACAAAATAATGATTTCTGACTTTTCCCTTTCCACGTCCGTTTCCCGCGACTTCCACGATTTAAAAGGTAGTGCCTCTAAATGGGACTCATCATAGGGACTTACATGCAAAAATACAGTGCCTACAGTCGCCCCCACTTTGATGGGACTTGTGCAGTGTGTGACAATGACAATCCTATCAAAGTTGTGCAATGTATTTTTACTTACCTGGCCGCCAACTGCCAACTGCCACCTGACTTGCCTGCTGCTTCGAGCTGAGTTGATGACGCAGTGGACCTCGATCTTGGGACGCATCCTAATAACTGCAACCGATAAAGGGGGCCTCGACCCTGGGACGCATCCCAATACAGCTGACAATGTGGGTCATGACCCAGGGACCCATCCCCAAAACTGATGATGTATGAGGCCAACGACCCTAGGACACATCCCGATAACTACAACCGACAACGGGGGCCTCGACCTTGGGACGCATCCCGATAACATTGATAATGTGGGTCACGACCCTGTGACGTATCCCCAAAACTGATGATGCAGGGGGCCAACGATCCTGGGATGCATCCCGATAACTACAACCGACAACGGGGACCTCGACCTTGAGACGCATCCCGATAACATTGACAATGTGGGTCACGACCCTGGGACACATCCCCAAAACTGCTGGTCACGACCCTGTGACGTATCCCCAAAACCGATGATGATGTGGGTCATGACCCTAGGACGCATCCCCAAAACTGCTGATGATGTGGGTCACGACCCTGGGAGACATCCCCAAAACTGCTGATGATGTGGGTCACGACCCTGGGACACATCCCCAAACTGCTAATACTGATGTTGATGTAGATGTGGGCCTCAACCCTGAGACTCATCTCCAAAACTGATACTGATGTGATGTGGGTCTCAACCCTGAGACTCATCCCTAAAACTGATGCTGGTATGGGTCTCGCCCCCGGGACTTACCCCTAAAACTGATACTAATGATGTGATGGTTCTTTCCAACATACTGTACTGCCTCTCACAAGATAATCCTGATAGTTAAACATATTTTTCCTCAACGGATGCTCCATGTCAAACCCAAAGAACCTTCAAAGTACCTGATACAATTCAAATCCGGCAGTCTGAGTGAATGATCTGAACTAGATTCCAAGTGTGTGTGTGTGTGCTAAGGCTCTTTCGCAGCTTCACCCTTAAGTAAGCCAACTCAATGATTTTGTCTCGGAGAACCGGATCAGTGGGTCTAACCAACCCAGATGTCTTGATCACACTCTGTGATTACTTCCACGTACTCAACATGATATGGTTTTCTTCTTTTTTCTTTTGTCTCTTTCTTTCTTCTTTTCATTTTGAACTTTCTTTTTCTCTTTTTTTCTTTTTCTCTTTTCTTTCTTTCTCTTTTTTCGACTCACATACCCTTTAAGGTAGCATTTCTCCTCATGGTGGTCCTAATCTCGCCCCATGGGTAGCTTCACGCTTATTGGTTATAGGCGGTCTATTTTTTTTCTTTTCTTTTCATAGACTTTTCTTTGTTTCCAACCATATCGTATATCGTAGCATAAGTAAACCAGAGTGGACATCCAGGCAAACAGTCTTTCACTGATCCACCATCTCTTCGACTAGTCATCTTGTCAACTACTCAGGCTTCTACTGTTGAGATCCCGTAATCAAGTGCTCGTGAGTCTAGTCGAGATCAATCTATTCAGAATACCGGATGAGAGCACATCTCGCACTTATCGTTTCTAAGGTTTTTCTCTGCATCAAGCAGTGTCATCATCGGACATATGCCTAACCATCAAAGACTTCTCTCTTTTCCAGAATTCCTCTTTTCAACCGCTGACAATGTGGGTTCGCCCTCTGGGATTCATTCTTTGAAAACTGCTGATATTGTTTTGTTTGCTTTAAACTTGCTTGTACTTTGCCGGAGACCTGCGAACACAAACAAAACAACAGAATAAAAACTCGTGCATGTGATGCGTACGTATGCAAGTGTAGAGGTACTCCATGTTTCTGGTGGGTTAGATCCACATCGTGCTCCTTGGCGCTGTGTGCCTACATGTGTCTCCAGTCGCCCCCTTGGGGTTCGGTTCTCTTTTACCGGAAACCTGCAAACATAGAACAGACAAAACATAAAAAGAATGCAAGTATGTTACGTGTATGCATGCATGGATGAATTCCTTATCCCGTTGGGTTAGGTCTTCTGCTAGGTCTTCTCTTTCTCAAGCGAAGTACGGTTTCAATCCGTCCACGTTGATCGGCTCGGTGAACTCGTTCCCTTCCAAATCTGACAGTCTCACTGCCTCATTTCCCATTACCTTATTGACTACGTATGGCCCTTCCCAGTTAGGTCTGAACTTTCCTTTTGGGTCTATCATTAACGGCTTTGACTGCTTAAATACCAGATTCCCATCTCTGATCTTAGTAGGACACACCTTTTGTTGAATGCCCGGGCCAAACTCTTCTGCTGTAACTGCATATGATTTAAGGACTTCATTCTTTTCTTATCGAGCAATACCAACGGTTCAATTCTCTGCGAGGCCCATTCTTGTTCAGGTGACTCTGCTTCTGCTAATAACCGCAGGACTGTATCTCAACTTCCACCGGCGGTACTGTTTTATTGGGCTTGGGCGTGTGGGTGGTCTTCTTTGGGGGTGGGTTTGGTTTATTTGGTGGGCTTGGTGTGTGTGTTGTGGTGTGTGGGCTTGGTGTGTGTCTTGCGAGGGTTTGGGCTAAGGATGTTTTAAAACGGAAGTCCAACAAGCGAACCCGAAGCTAAACAAGCGAATAAAATCCAACAAAATACTGATTTCTGACTTTTCCCTTTCGACGTCCGTTTCCCGCGACTTCCGCGACTTAAAAGGTAGTGCCTCTAAATGAGACTCATCATAGGGACTTACATGCAAAAATGCAATGCCTACAGTCGCCCCGACTTTGATGGGACTTGTGCAGTGTGTGACAATGACAATCCTATCAAAGTTGTGCAATGCATTTTTACTTACCTGGCTCGCCAACTGCCACCTGACTTGCCTGCTGCTTTGAGCTGAGTTGATGACTCAGTGGACCTCCATCATGGGACCGATCCCAATAACTGCAACCGATAACGGGGGTGTCGACCCTGGGACGCATCCCAATACCGCTGACAATGTGGGTCACGACCCTGGGACGCATCCCCAAAACTGATGATGTAGGGGGCCAACGACCTTGGGACGCATCCTGATAATTGCAACCGACAACGGGGGCTTCGACCCTGGGATGCATCCCGATAACGTTGATAATGTGGGTCACGACCCTGGGACGCATCCCCAAAATTGATGATGCATGGGGCCAACGACCCTCGAATGCATCCCGATAACTGCAACCGACAACGGGGGCCTCGACCTTAGGACACATCCCGATAACGTTGACAATGTGGGTCACGACCCTGGGACGCATCCCCAAAACTGCTGATGATGTGGGTCACGACCCTGGGACGCATCCCAAAAACTGCTGATGATGTGGGTCACGACCCTAGTGTAGGCATTGTATTTTTACACATTAGCCCAATGATGAGTCTCATATGGAGGCAACTACCTCTTTAGTCATGAAAGCCGCGGGAAACGGACGTTGGAAGGGTAAAGTTGGAAAATGGAATTTTTTGTTGGATTTAACCTCGTTGTTTAACTTCGGTTGCTTGTTGGACTTCCGTTTCAAAGCTTATCTTAGGCCCAAAACCCCCATAGACCACCTACCATACCCAAACCAAACCAAATACCCAAGTCAAACCAAGTCAAACCAAAGCCCACGCCCATATAGCCTTATTCACGCCCATGGCTTCCTAGATTAGGGATATGCACATTTATCACATGCTAAAATCAAGTCAAATCCCTTCCTAATTAAAATAAATCTCATAGATCCCTTTCCTAATCAAAAGCAATCACCATCCTAAATAAGGAGATTCATTCCTTGTGAGATACAAATTAGGAGATGTCACCATCAATGAGAAATTCTTCTCCTATTCAAATTAGGAAAGTCTTCTCTCTCTTGCCTATAAAAAGAGGCCTTCACCCCCCATTCAAAACTTAGCACACATACTCCCCCAAGCACGTCCCTAACACTTTCTCAAGCCTCCTTGCACGTCCAAACCTCCTTGAAGCCTCCATTGCCGAATCATTAAACCTAAGCACCCTCCATTGCCGCATCATTCATCATTCACCAACACCATTCACGCCTAAGCCCCTTTTCACAGCCCTCCATTGCCGAGTTCTAGCCACCATTCACAGCCCTAAAACACCTTAAAATAAGCCTCAAATACAGCCCCAAAGTCGCACAAAAGACCCCCCATTCACAGCTCCAATTCAGCGCCCAAAACAGTCCCGAAACACCCCTCACTGCACCTTGAACTGCACAGTTTCGTCCCCTGTTCTGGTCAGTTCTTGTTGCGTCTTTAACCCATAAAACAGTCCTAAAATCACCTAAACACCATCCCAAAAACCTCCATAAATTTTCCCTAAAAAATCCCCACAAACGCACCTCCCTAAGCCTTCAAAATCACCCAAAACAGTCCGCTAAACCATCAAGACAGTGACCTGAAACGTAGCAGCGAAACAGACTTGAAACAGCAGCCCGAACAGCAAAACAGCGAGGAAAGACGTTGAGTTGGTGAACTAAAAGAGTAGCGGATCATTCACCCTTCCAACGGACGTGTAACGCCCTTTCTTAGACGACAAAAGAGGTTAGACCTGAGGGCACATTTCTACTTATCTTCTTTATTGTTGTTTTATTTATTTTGATATATAATTGCATGAGAGTCGTTTGAAGCATGATGATTGTTGGATGAGCGAGATATGTGTTCTCTTTTGTGGTATATCGGATGGAAACCCGGACGTAAATTCCATAGCCGACTCCGAATGGACGGTAGTATGGTCTGCACTCGGGATACAATGCCACGTACCACTTAAGATACACGCATCCCGTCTCATCCTAATTTGTATTTGAGCATGTTATAGTCTTTAGGTTATATGTTTATTATTTTAAGCATGATTTAATTCAGTTTATTATTTAATGTTCAAAGCATGATTATGTTATTTAGGCATGTCGTTTCTTTATTCTTTATGCATGATGCTTTGTTAAGTTTATGTTTATGTTTAATTAGTTATTTGTTACTTGGTTTAATGGTTCAATATGCTCATTGTGTTATATTGCATGGAGTTATTTGGATGAAAGCATGTTAGATCTAAGTACCCTTGAGCATGAATGTTGAATAGATTCGGTTAGTTTATTGCACAAATCATATCATCACAAGTGACATAAGTAAGGGACCATTCCGAACCCAACGGTTTGAGGTGTTCCCTTGCGAGGGGTGAGTGCGGCCTTAAATCTTTGTCTCGGTTCACACCGGGTGGCGACTCCATGTTATTTTATACTCCCAACTAGGCCGCGAGCCTAGAACAGCGTCGCTGGATTTCTGTTGCCTACACCTAGGACACATCCCCAAAACTGCTGATGATGTGGGTCACGACCCTGGGACGCATCCCCAAAACTGCTGATACTGATGCTGATGTGGATGTGGGCCTCAACCCTGAGACTCATCCCTAAAACTGATGCTGGTATGGGTCTCGCCCCCGGGACTCACCCCTAAAACTGATACTAATGATGTGATGGTTCTTACCAACATATTGTACTGCCTCTCACAAGATAATCCTGATAGTTAAACATATTTTTCCTCAACGGATGCTCCGTGTCAAACCCAAAGAACCTTCAAAGTAACTGATACAACTCAAATCCGGCCGTCTGAGTGAATGATATGAACTAGATTCCAAGTGTGTGTGTGTGCTAAGGCTCTTTCGCAGCTTCACCCTTAAGTAAGCCAACTCGATGATTTTGTCTCGGAGAACCGGATCAGTGGGTCTAACCATCACACTCTGTGATTACTTCCACGTACTCAACATGATATGGTTTTCTTCTTTTTTCTTTTGTCTCTTTCTTTCTTTCTTTCATTTTGAACTTTCTTTTTCTCTTTTTTTTTTTTTCTTTTTCTTTTTTCTCTTTTCTTTTTTTTTTCTTTTTTTCGACTCACCTACCATTTAAGGTAGCATTTCTCCTCATGGTGGTCCTAATACTCGCCCATGGGTAGCTTCACGCTTATTGGTTATAGGCGGTCTATTTTTTTTCCTTTTCTTTTCCTTTTCTTTGTTTCCAACCATATCGTATATCGTAGCATAAGTAAACCAGGGTGGACATCTAGCCAAACGGTCCTTCACTGATCCACCATCTCTTCGACTAGTCATCTTGTCAACTACTCAGGCTTCTACTGTTGAGATCCCGTAATCAAGTGCTCGTGAGTCTAGTCGAGATCAATCCATTCAGAATATCGGATAAGAGCACATCTTGCACTTATCGTTTCTAAGGTTTTTCTCTGCAGCAAGCAGTGTCATCATCGGACATATGCCTAAACATCAAAGACTTCTCTCTTTTCCGGAATTCCTCTTTTCAACCGCTGACAATGTGGGCTTCGCCCTCTGGGAGTCATTCTTTGAAAAGTGCTGATATTGTTTTATTTGCTTTAAACTTGCTTGTACTTTGCCGGAGACCTGCGAACACAAACAAAACAACAGAATAAAAACTCGTGTAGGTGATACGTACGTATGCAAGTGTAGAGGTATTCCATTTTTCTGGTGGGTTAGATTCGCATCGTGTTCCTTGGCGTCGTGTGCCTACAGGTGTCTCCAGTCACCCCCTTGGGGTTCGGTTCTCTTTTACCGGAAACCTGCAAACATTGAACAGACAAAACATAAAAAAAATGCAAGTATGTTACGTGTATGCATGGATGGATGAATTTCTTATCCCGTTGGGTTAGGTCTTCTACCAGGTCTTCTTTTTCTCAAGCGAAGTACTGTTTCAATTTGTCCACGTTGATCGGCTCGGTGAACTCGTTCCCTTCCAAATCTGACACTCTCACTGCCCCATTTCCTATTACCTTTTTTACTACGTATGGCCCTTCCCAGTTAGGTCTGAACTTTCCTTTCGGGTCCATCATTAACGGCTTTGACTACTTAAATACGAGATTCCCCTCTCTGATCTTAGTAGGACACATCTTTTGTTGAATGCCCGGGCCAATCTCTTATGCTATAACTGCATATGATGTAAGGACTTCATTCTTTTCTTATCGAGCAATACCAACTGTTCAAATCTATACGAGGCCCATTCTTGTTCAGGTTACTCTGCTTCTGCTAATACCCACATGGACTGTATCTCAACTTCCACCGGCGGTACTGTTTCCATTGCTTTTCGAGCTTCTTCTTTTCTTTAACATTTTATCTGATTGCCATTTGCTTGTCTTTTGTATACTTCTCCCTTCAAACTCATATATTGAGAAGCTAACTCCTGAATTATTATCTTGTTCTTCTTGAAAGGTAGAGACTAAAGTAAGTAAGCGAAATGAACATCTTTATTATCATTAAAAAAAGATTCGAACAAGTAGACAAAGTCAATGTCCTTATTATTAATAAATGCTCGATTATAATTAAATAAGATCGGGGAAACAAATATCTCCATAATTTGCAACTTCGTCTTCCACTGTTTTCTTGCTTCCTCTGTCCATCAGCTTCTCCAATTGCAGTAGTTCTTCTTCCCATTCACTTCTCCCTTTTGTGACCTCCGCCTCGTCACTGTCTGAGAAGTTTTTCCAAAAATCCCTTATTGGCTCCATTTCACCTTTAAAAATGTGGTCATGTATCCCCGTGCGAGAAGTTTGGTGGTTGTGGGTTTGGAGGACAAGGCTGTCGGGTAGGCCGGAGTTGACCGTGTGGGTGGGTGGAGGTTTTCTGTGTGTGTTAGGTTATTCTTTTTCCGGGTCGGGTATTTTATGGGCATCAATGAGGTCTTGGATTTCATGCCTAAGGCGGGTGCAGTTGTTAGTTTCATGTCCTCTTTGCTGGTGGAGGTAACAGTATAGGTTTAGGTCAAGGTAGCGTGGCACAGGGTTTGGAAGTGGTTTAGGCTCTAAGGGATTTAGGAGTCCTTGCATTTTCAGCTCTTCAAATACCTCCGACAAAGGTCTGCCAAGATTGGAGAATCGTCTGTTTCTGATAGGGGCAACCTTAGAGGGAGTGGGCTTGGTCCTTGAAGGTTCTTCAATGGTCCTTCCATTCTGGTTGCACAACTTCTTGTTATTGGCTATACGAGGTGCGGTCAAGCTGGCCACAACATTGGTCAGAACTTGCAACTGCTCAGTAATTTCGGTTACTTTGGTCTCCAATTAATCTAGACGGGATCCCTCGTTGACTGACTCACTCATGTTGGCTGATGGTCTTTTGACAAGTCTTCATTCTCCCCCAACCCAACGGGTATCTATGATGGCTTTTAGACACAAGGGTTAACATGATGCATGTATGCATGAGGTGCATGTGATGTGTGCGATGTATGGAATATATAAGTTGGCCCATTATCATTTTAAAACATTCAATCATACTATTGCGCGGTGCAAACTTGTCCCAGTTGAAAAGGCCCAACAGGTTTACACTTTTGCGATAACATGGCTAAACAACTTTAAATGATAAGAGGCCTAAACGCAAAATGGCCCATCGACATTTTAGAAGCTTTCGGCCCAATTGCCATAAAGCACGGACTCGTCCCAGTTTAAATGGCCCAACAAGCCCATACCTCGTTACAAGAAGTCCAACTGAATCCAAATGACGATGGTCCTAAACACAAGCATAAAGGAATAATATCTATTGGTCATACGACTACAGTTCATATGTGGGTTTATAGGGGTATAGACAAAGGCTCTCGTCGACGAAGGGTTGCCCACAACTAGGTCTCCCCACCAAGGGTCCGAGCGACCAAGTGAGCGCACCTTTTTTATACACTAAGGTACATGCCAACGAGTTATGGTGTGTGACTGACTGTCAAATGGATTTCCCATTGTAGATTCCCCAGGGGGAGGGTGGAGCGAACTCTCTTAAATACCCAAGCCTCTTAGGCTCTTATCGCCTTGGTGACAGGAATAAACAACAAGTCCTCCAAATTAGTCTGTCACAGTGAGCTACGGGTAAATGATTATCTAGGTGCCTTCACAGCTTTTCCTTGTAGAAAGGTAGTGAATGAAGGAAGACACCAAACCATTACCTAGCCTTAACAATGCCTTTGATTAAACCCCTTCAACCCACGGTAGACACTTTTAACTAAAATACAAATCACAATCATTACAAGACATTATTTCGGGGCCGATTCTCTATCCCCAGTGGAGTCGCCAGACTGTAGGACACAGAAATCGGCGACGCTGTCCCAGGCTCGCGGCCTGGTCGGGATTACGGAGTAGCCTACGGGGGACCAAACCGGAGAAATAAAAATAGAGTCGCCACCCGGTGTGAACCGGGAAAATGATTTAAGGCCGCACTCACCCCTCGCAAGGGAATACCTCAAACCGTTGGGTTCGGAATGGTCCCTTACTTATGCCACTTATAATGAAAGGATTTGTGCAATAATCTAACCAAGCCTAAGCAACATATATTTCCAAGGATAATCTACTTCTAAGTTCATGCATAAAAAAAATAAATTGGAATAACGGCAAACATATAATTTCATGAACACATTATATTGATAAACACAGAGACGCAAATAAACAATAATTGTACAAGCATGGATATTAAAGAGAGGCAATTAAGTGCATAATGTAAAGAGATAATTAAATAGGCAATTATACACTAAAATAAACGTGCCATGATGCGATGCAAAAGAAGATAGACAATAAAGGTGAAAGAAGAGAGATGCAATATATGCCCACATCTATATAGGACTTCAAGTGTCCGATTGAACGTATCTTACGTTCAATCGAACGTGTTTTGTCCGGCGCGGAAAAACATCATGGCAAAGGTAGCCCTTAGACTTTTCATCTCTCGAAATGGAGGACATTTATCCAACTTGATTTGCCTATGCGCCTTGCAATATGATGCATGATTATGCAAGGAGATGACATACAAAAAGTAAATAACGGAATAATAAAAGGCGCGGCAAAGTATTGTCGTAAAGGTAGCCTTTTAGACTTTTCTTCCCTCAAATAGGGAACCTTTAGACCAACATACTAAGCCCATGCGCATTACATCACAATGCATAGAAAGTAAAGACAACAATATAGGACTTCGTATACTCGATTAAACATATCTCACATTCAATCAAACACACTTCGTCCGGCGCGGCAAAGTATTGTCGTAAAGGTAGCCTTTTGGACTTTTCTTCCCTCAAATAGAGAACCTTTATACCAACATACTAAGCCCATGCGCATTACATCACAATGCATAGAAAGTAAAGACAACAATATAGGATTTCGTATACTCGATTGAACATATCTCACATTCAATCAAACACACTTCGTCCGGCGCGGCAAAGTATTGTGTAAATGTAGCCTTTTAGACTTTTCTTCCCTCAAATAGAGAACCTTTAGACCAACATACTAAGCCCATGCGCATTACATCACAATGCATAGAAAGTAAAGACAACAATATAGGACTTTGTATACTCGATTAAACATATCTCACATTCAATCAAACACACTTCGTCCGGCGCGGCAAAGTATTGTCGTAAAGGTAGCCTTTTGGACTTTTCTTCCCTCAAATAGAGAACCTTTATACCAACATACTAAGTCCATGCGCATTACATCACAATGCATAGAAAGTAAAGACAACAATATAGGATTTCGTATACTCGATTGAACATATCTCACATTCAATCAAACACACTTCGTCCGGCGCGGCAAAGTATTGTCGTAAAGGTAGCCTTTTAGACTTTTCTTCCCTCAAATGGAGAACCTTTATACCAACATACTAAGCCCATGCGCACTATATCATCAATACACAAGCAAGTAACCTGCGGAAAGTAAAATACGGAATATAAAATACGAATAATAAACAAACAAGATAAAATAAAGTGAAAGATGTGCCATTTGCTCAAATGGTACATGGAGTTGTTTCCTAAGTACAGACCGCACTACTACCGTCCATTCGGATTCGGCTACGAAATTTACGTCTGGGTTTTCATCCGATATACCATAAAAGATGACACATTTTCCATTCATCCAATGGCCACAACACACATTAACCAACGACTCTCATGCGAAGGAATTTAATAAATAATTAAAAGATGAATGAAAATAAATAATAAAGGTGCCCTCAGGTCTAACCTTTTATGTTGACACTTGGAAGTGCGTCACAAGGCCGTTAGAAGGGCTAACACTCCGCAACTCTTCCGGTTCGCTGGTGCACGTTCTTTCCTCGCTGTTTTGTTGCTTGGGCTGCTATTTTTACCCCGTTTTGCTACTGTTTTGCTGCTGTTTTTTAGTCACTATTTTTGCTGTATTAAGGGACTGTTTTTGCGGTTTCTGAGGGGATTAGGGCTGCTGTTTTGTGCGGTAATTTAAGGGTTTTAAAGTGCAATTTTTGTCCACTGGTTTCGGTAATTTAGGCCACTGTTTGGGGTGACTTTTTTGATGATTATAGTGCAGTTCCAGGGGCTATTTTTCGGTCACTGCAGTGTTGTTTCAAGGGCTATTTTTCGGTGGTAAGAGGGGTTTCGGAAGGTCAGTTTTTGTGCGAGAATGAGGCTGTGTGAGGGGCAGTATTTGTGGCGTGAAGGAGGCTGTTTGTGAGGGCAGTGTTTTAGGCGTTGAAGGATGTTGAGTGATGAAGGGTTATGTGGCTTTATTTCATATGGAGGGCTATTGGTACGTAAGTGAGTTTGGTGAAGGTTTGCATGTGAGTGTACGGCTAAGAGGCTTTTACGTGTGAGTGGATGGTGCAGGGCTTATGCGTGAAGTTGAGGGTTGAGTGAGGGGCTGCTACGTGAAGTTGAAGGTTGAGTGAGGGGCTGGTTATCCGGCAAAGCAAGGGCTTTTGGTGATGATGTCATTTCGGCATTGGAGGGTGTTTAGGGGTGATGTTTTCGGTTGCTAGAGAGAGGAGGAGAAGAGAATTATTTGCTTTTCCTTGTTGTTGTTGGCGTGTGATGCTAGGAGATGGTAAGGGTTGAATTTGTGTTTCTTTTATAGACAAAGGCTAGGGTTAATCCTTGTTTGAATAGGAATGAGATTTGTGTAATTATGAGGGATATATTTTATTAGTGTCACACAAGGAAAGCATCTATTTAATTAGGGACAAGATTTAGCTTGATTAGGAAGATCATATATTTAATTTGTTTTGATTAGGTATGTGATTATTTAGATTTTTTTTGATTTTTTTTGTTTCACCATGTGTTAAATATGTGTTTTGTTATTTTTGGATGTGTTTTATTGGGCTTGGGCGTGTGGGTGGTCTTCTTTGGGTGTGGGTTTGGTTTATTTGGTGGGCTTGGTGTGTGTGTGGTGGTGTGTGTCTTGCGGGGGTTTGGGCTAAGGATGTTTTAAAACGGAAGTCCAACAAGCGAACTCGAAGCTAAACAAGCGAATAAAATCCAACAAAATACTGATTTCTGACTTTTCCCTTCCGACGTCCGTTTCCCGTGACTTCCGCGACTTAAAAGGTAGTGCCTCTAAATGAGACTCATCATAGGGACTTACATGCAAAAATGCAGTGCCTACAGAGTTCGATAGAAAGTAGTTTCTACGAACCCATATCACATATGGTACGATAGAAATCCAAGTCTTAGATATTCAAAGATTTGGGGTGTTGGGATATATGTCATAGAGCTTCATGTATTGTAAACAGAATTATATGTTATAAAATAATCAGATGCATTATTCATTTATCAAAATATTTATTTTATATCGCATATTATAAATTGTCTTGTTTACCCCTGATTACTCATGTGCCTTCAGATTTAGTGTATGAGTGTCATACACTAGAGGATTTAAGTCCGAAATTAGTAATCTAAAATAGTCCATAGAGAGCAAATATCTATAGTTACGGTCCATTCTATAATTGTATGGTGACCTTGATCCAGGATCGTCCATGTGGTGACATAAGAATAGAGACACCTTATATGATGTGATCATATAGGACTGGACCTAGATAGAAATTAGTATCTTATAATATTCGTTAAATAAATAAATAAATTTATTTCAATCTACTAAATGGTCATATGTGGATTGATCTGAATCTTTAGTGTACTACGAACTCCTGCATGGCAGACTATGTCATTTGATTTACAAAGATGAGGTTGGTGTAGCAATTATAGGAAACCGATTTCCCTCACGCAATAGAAGCGACTTTGGGCCACCCGAGATTGACATTGAAAATTTCTTCCCTTCTCACCTTAATCATGAATTTTTATGCCAAAAATTCAGATCTGAACAGCTTCGCATCGCATTTACCTCTCATATGCGTACCCGATTAGTCATGCAAAAAGCAACATTTACAAGCGCCCCTTTATTTATTTTTTATTTTTTATTATTATTATTTAAATCAAAGCTTACGTCCTGTGCGCCACGTATTACCCATTAGAAAGCAACCATAAACACGAACAAATTGTTGAGCATGCTCTCTTGTGATTGTTCAACTTCTCAAAGTAGTATGCATCATGCATGCTAAATATTGTTAACATCATTTGGATCATTTGCAATGATCTGTCCGCCGCATACACTATATATAATGAAATAATTCAAAATGCAATTGCAATACTCTATCATGCATGCAGCGTGTCCCAAGCTTCTGCGCCATGAGCAACCATTTGAGCTTTCATCAATTTGTTGCCGTGAGATGTGTGATGCGTCAGGTTAGGATCTACCACTCAATCTTTAGTATTATATCTCGACACCAAAAATTCGTGAGGGTGGGCTCGATTTAACTCACTTGAGAGAATTTTTTTCTTTAGAATTTTTTCTCTCAACTTTCTTTCACTTCTCTCATTTCAATCTTATTGAAATTGTGAAAGTGGCTAGGCTTAGCAAAACAAGAGAAAGCATTGTAATTTATATCTAGGTTTTAGGTTGATTAAATGTACTTTTATAAAATTAACACTAACCCTAATCACACATATAAATATTGGCTAATGGTATTTTTGTCACAATAAAATTATTAATTTCAAAAATTAAATATAATATCAAATATCATTTAATTTGAAATTAAAATTTAAAATATAACTTATATCATGATATAAATTACATATTTGATTTTGAATTAAATTAAATCAAATTTAATTTAAAATCAAATCTTATATTAAATGATTACCTAATAATAATTAATATAAAACTATATAATAAATATTTTAATATATAATTAAAAAATATGACATTATATAATTATTAATCAAATTAATAATTATATCAATAAATAATTCTCAATTATTTAGTATTTTTCAAGTGAGTTTGAAATTAGATTATCCAATTATTCCATGGATTTCTATAGCGTAACGAGCTAACACGGGGACCAAATGGACATACAGTTCCGAGCTCCAATAATCTCAAAATATTAATTAAAACTCTTTAATTAAATATTTCGAATTATTAACTTTAGGTTATTCCACTAAGAACCTAAAGTTGCACTCTCGTTACTGCAAATATATTTTATACCAAAAGTCATTGACGTCCACCGATATAATCATTGTATATAGATTGACCCTCCACGAGTATCTCAAAATAGAGCGGGTTCATAACGTCCGTTATAGCTCTATAATTGTTTTGTGCCATAAGTACCATTGATTCTCTAATAAATGATTTATTCATAACTATTATGAATATTAATCTTTCTAATCATAATAGAAAGACTTGAGCGCTCTAACCGTTCAAGTATCAAATCAACCCTTAAGGAAGATACTCATATACCACACGCAAGAAGGAGTGGATTCCATATCTATATAAAATATCCCCATCTACACCAAACCATGTCCCCAAAATACGTAGCTATTGGTCGGGATTTCTTCACCAACCTCACCTTTGTAAATCAAAGGACAAAACTTGCCATGCAAGAGTTTGTAGTACACTCAAGATTCAGATCAACCCATATATGATCATTTATTAGACATATATGAATTTCTTTATCTAATGGATATTAAAAGAAATTCTCTGTCTTTGTCCAGTCTTATATGATCGCATCATATAAGGTGCATCAATTCCCATGTCACAATATGAATGAACACAGATCAAAGTTGTCATACACTTGGACCGCATCTGTAGATAAACCTTAAACAAAGTGTCAATCTTTGTTTGTTCTCTACAGACTATTTAGGATTACTAATTTCATATTTAAATCATTTTGTGTATAACATTTATACATTAAATCTGAAAGTACATTTACTATCCAAGGGCATACATGATAATTTATAATATGTAACTTTAAAATTAATATTTTAATAAATGAATAACTGCATCATTTATTACTTAAAATAAATTCATGTTTACATATTACATTATGCTCTTGGGCATATATCCCAACAATCTACCACTTGCACTAGAACAAATGAGATATATCGCATAATCCTAGACCCTCTAGGTGACCTTTAAACACTTAATCATCAAGGTCTTTGTAAATGGATTAGCCAGATTCACTACAGAACGCTATCTGCAACATCTCCCTTAAGAGATGATATTTACTCTCTATATGCTTCCCTCTCTTGTGGCTTCTTGGTTATTTGGAATTTTACCTTTGCACATAATTACCATAATAAAGTGAGAGTGATATATCCATATCTGGAACAATTTCCCGATCTCGTAAGAATTTATGGAGCCATACTACTTCCTAAGTTGCTTCACAAGCTGCTATATATTCAGCCTCCATGGAAGGCCTCATAGTTCATGATTAAATTCTTCATGTACTTATAGCTTACTATTGTTATCTATTGATGCCTCTTATATTCAGGATATTGATTCTTGGCAGACTTCCTAGCAGTCCTTCTACTTGTGCTTAGACTGTATCTCTTACTATTAACGTCGACGCTGGCGCCTCAATTTTGGTTAACGTTCAAACTCTTTTTCGTACCTTCAAGTTCATTTCTAGTATAAATCTGGTTAACAATCTTTTACACTGACTTGTTCTTTTTGCCTGTTTATACTCTAAAATATCCCACTTCCAATTATCTCCATAGTCTTATTCTGTTAAGTATTATCCTGGTCTCAACAATATCCACATACTTAATTTTCTTGACCCTTTCTTACGTACCCCAATAAATCTATTTCAAGTCATCCTAAGCCTTATTTATAACGGTGCGCTGCGAAGGGAAACATATGAGCTATACTCTTTATCTTTCCTCCAATCTATATTTAATAGAACTTTGGTCTTATACTAGCGCCTAAGGCTCGCTACTATGCCTTCCACAATATATTCTATATATACCCTTCTGCTTCAATTCTTAAATGGAAAAGTTTCTTGTTGTATATCCTTAGTCATGTCTAACGCTGTTACTTATGTATTCCTATCATTGTTTGACTAACGCTTTCTCTTTTCATCATTTTATCTTGACAGTTCCTCCTTTAAATCTTTTTCTTAGAGTTATTTTCCTTTTTCTTCCGCTCTTATACTCTGACTGAAGTTTCCGTATTTTATTTCTTGATTTTCTTATCTGAAGGATATTATCCTTTAAATGTCTCTTACCATGCCTTATAAGATACTATACTACACCACAAATTCACTTTTTTCTAAAACTATCAAAACATCATGGTCCATCATTACTACCGTTGTCTAACAAGAATTGAGAGGGTGGGGTTGGTCTTGAAGTCTTTTTCGGTTGTGGTGGTCTCATTAGCTACGCTTCCTACAGTTGCACATCCTACTCAATTAAAATTCTATGATTCATTATTTACATATCTGATATTGAGCTCCCACACTAAGGTACTACTGCTAGGAACTATTTGATTCACCTCCTTCAACTTTTCTCTTATTCATTTTAGACTATTGGTTATACTGTCATTTATTAAGAATCTCTTTAAAGCTCATGCTCTCTAAGAATCCTACCATGCTCTATTTGTTATTTTTCCTTTCAAAGCTTTGCTTTGTTACCTAGATTTTATCCTTATCTCAATTCCTCAAACCTCTTAATTCATTACTATTCTGGAAGCTCAATATTCTTCTACAGGTTAGGATATCACCACTAATACTTTTGGTTTGGGTATTGCTCTCTTACTAAATTTGTTCCTCTCTTGCATGGTGGGAAATTCTATATAAGTCGTATATCTTACTTTTGGGATCGCTATCTACGTTGCTTACTCTGGTTCCTTACTCTTTCAAGCCGTTACTTCCTTGAAGACTTTCAGTTCTACGTTAGGCAAGTTATCACTTCTAGATTTGGCTAGGCTTATTATGAATTCAAATTATTCTACCTCATATCAAATATTACTATCTTATGATTCTTATCTATGTTCTGTTGAACTTATTGGTTCGACTATCTTCCTATTTCGTGATTTGTCTATCATGTCAGATACTCTTCTTTACTTGTTCAAATCCTTATTGGGTTCTAAGTTCGGGGTGAATATATGCCCTCCATAGAGATCTGAGAACACACATTACTGTTCTAGGCTCTGTGATGGTCTGTTTAGGTGTCTATAAACTTACTGGAGTAGAGGCGACTGGAAATAAGAATTATCATTCGTTCTATTGGGATTTGCATCGACTTCTCCATATCTCGGGGTTCCATAACTTTTATCAACTACTCTGAGGCGTCATAACCTATCTCTCGGCTTTATGTGGTATTGCTGAGACTAGTGGTTGTTTACCCTCATAGAGTTATGCTTTTATTGTAAGCTTCAACTATATCACCTGACTTATAATCTATATCAATCCATTTTCGCTAACTCCTGAGTGTCTCCAATTTGATGAGTCTATTTCTTACATCCATATATGTTTCTACCATGTTTGGTCTATTTTGTGGACTTCTACTAGTACTGCTAGCCTCGAGCTGACTTGCCTAGATTCTTAAATTATGCTAGTTCTCTTCTTTCTAATTTTGGAAGCTTCCTTGGGCCTTTCTGGGTGAGCTATCTCTCAGTGTTTTCTGTCTTTGTCTTAGGATATACCATCGTCGGGCTTCCTTGCGGTTATTTTTATCTATAATAGTTAAGGATGAAGTAATAATTTCACATCTCAACGAATATCGATGTCCTTGTCCTGATATACTATGCCATGGTATAGTCTATTATTCATGTAAGATAGGTATGAGATAGACTCTGTCAGGACAGTTTCCTTAACCGGGATCTCTAAGAGGTGGGAATCTGAGTAGCTCAAGGCCTTATCTATATCAGATTTCTTGGTTAAGGCAACAAATTAGATTTCCAGACATCATTCACTTTATTTCCTACGAGCCTAGGTTTGATTGTCCAAAATCTCTATATCCTTTGTGACATCTCATGTCTATTAGATCTGCTCGAAGGAATTTTATGAGGAGAGAAAGAATCTTACTTAGGTCTGTCTAACATTATATTCTTGCTCAGGCTTACTATATTCCCCTTACTAGTATAAATTCTGACATTTTCTCTATTATCTAATTATGTATCTCTACCTCTTATTGTCTCTGGTTGCTTTAAGCATCTATACATCATTCCTTACTTTTCTTATAGCTTTCTCTTTTTAACCCCATGGGTGAACATTCTTAGAACTTCACTGTCTATTTTCATAACTCGTCTCAAACTTCCGATAATAAATTAAAATGACTTCAGAAGGTTTCTCAACTAGAATAAGGATTATAGTTACTTTCATTAGGAAGAATATTCAATAACTTTGGGAATTCTTACTAACCTATTTATAACGCTTGAGGACGTACTCGGGGATCAGATACTGGAGAGATAGTGCCTCGCATACTAGTATCTCATGCATACTATGTATACAAGACCCCATCACTCTACCCATATTAGTCACCGACTCCCTAGACCATGCCCTAATACCATCTTTGTAACATCCCCCTTTAGGAGATTCTACCGACAGAGAATAGGCTGACCTATCCCCTGAGCCTCTGACTTTCTGAATACGAACATCACTACCAATATCATCTCAAACATAAACTCATGTATAGGGACCATAGCCCAACTCAACAACATAAATGCATT